>JASGXE010014892.1:0-10953 GCA_030068105.1 Sinentomon sp. SZTP_YWyxl
CATATTGGCCAATCTGTGTGAAAATGAATAAACACATCGGTGGTAAAGATATTCAATGCAGCAATTCCGGGTAGAGTTAATCCTGTGGGGGACAGTATTTACCGTCTCCCTTGGTCACGGTAGATTAAAAATTCGCTAAAAAACGAAAAAAGGTTGTATTTTATTGCGGGTGACACAATTTCCCGCAAGACAGGAAATGCGCACCTGAACCAACGTTCAGAGGATTCCACGTGGATCTATAAGGTCACTCTTGATCAAATTATCGAATGGCGCTCAAAAGAAATTTGGAAATTCTACTAAGTTTAGGTTAGGTTAGGATAGGTTAGGTTAGGTTGGGTACAGTTAGGTTAGGTTAGGTGAGGTCATCTTCGCCATCACACGCTTTAAATTTGTTTTTATTCAACAATGGTCGGTTAGGTTAGGTCAAGTAAGGATAGCTTCTGTTATGTATGAGACAGAATAGAATTGAATAAAAACAAATTAAAGGCGTGGCGTAAATTAACCTAACCTAACAATACTTTAGTTGAATTTTCCTAATTTCTTTTTAGCGCCGTTAGATAATTTGATCAAGTGTGACCTATAGGCCCATGTGGAATACCCTGTACGTTGGTTCAGGTATATTTCCTGCGTTGCGGGAAATTGTGTCCCCCGCAATAAAACACAACCTTTTTTCGTTTTAGAGCGAATTTTTAATCTACCGTGACCAAGGGAGACGGTAAAGACTGTCCCCCCAGGATTAACTTTACCCGCAATTCCAGAGATGTTTTTCTCATTAACATCTCCAGAGAGTGGAAATTGCTATGGCATCCCCAACATTCAACAACTGAGGACGAACGAACGGTGACCAGAGTTATCGCTCACGAGTTGTCGCATCAGTGGTTCGGAAATCTTGTCACTCCTAAATGGTGGGATTACTTGTATGCCAAGGAAGGATTCGCGAACTATGTCCAATTCCTAGGAATGAACGCCGTAAGTTTCAATGAGCAAAGAGCTAGATAAGTACGTGTAACGGGATGCGGATTTACGAACCCCAACCGACTGGCGAGATTAGTGACTTTGAAGCGTCTCATTCGGTGTCACTGAGCGAGATGGAGAGGTAGTTCAGTCAAGCAATCGCGCTTGGCATCAGCATTTTAACACTCTATAGGTGTGTTGGGTTTGGTTTGGTTAGGTTAGGTTAGATTAGGGTGGGCTAAGCCTTACACAAAATACGATAACCAACCTTTCCTGAATATAACCGAATCTAACCATACCTGGAGGACTCTCCATGCCCAGCGTACTCTAGATAAATGAGTACACTATAGGCGTAATCATTCAGCTGAGTAACTCATTCACACGGTCATCTGTCGGATACTCATGGTACCCGACAGATGCCCGAAAACAAAGAACCGGAGACTATTGAAATGAGTCGAACTCACTTTCTCTCTTGGCTTAGAATTCAATTGCTTCATGCAGGAGACCCGTTTTCGCAGCCGTGAAAGATGCCTGTTCATTTGCCCCCTTTCAATTTCAAATAATCTCAATACGCTATTTTTCCTGTGATGTGTGTAGCGAACCCTTTCGAATTTTAAGGGGAAAATGCAGTGACTGACGATTTTATGCATTTTGCCACTGCAGTTGGGAGTGATGGATTTGCAATCTTCCTGCAGGGAGAGAAAGAGAGAGAGGGAGGGACAGGGAGAGTGAAAGAGGGTGAGAGAGAGGGGAGAGAGGAGGAGAGAGAGGCGAGAGAGAGAGGGAAGGAGGGAGAGAGGAAGGCAGAGAGAGGGAAGGAGAGAGAGGGAGGGAGGTAGAGAGAGAAGAGAGAGGCGAGAGGGAGACAGAGAGAGAGGAGGAGGAAGTGAGAGAGACTGAGAGGAGAGAGAAAGGATTGAGGGAGAGGATGGAGGGAGCGGATGGAGGGAGCGGATGGAGGGAGCGGATGGAGGGAGCGGATGGAGGGAGCGGATGGAGGGAGCGGATGGAGGGAGCGGATGGAGAGAGCGGATGGAGGGAGAAGATGGAGGGAGAGGATGGAGGGAGAGGGAGAGATCACAAGTGTTGTTCAAACTTTGAAGGAAAGAGATAACGTGTTGAATCCAGATGATGACCGAATTCCACTGGCGTCGTTGAATTGCTCAGAGATCGATTACCGCAGGTGGAGATGAGATATTTTTCTCTGATTGTAGTTTTGCTGCCGAAAAACGATCACATCGTCTTCTGTTGCTGAATGTTGGGATGCCATTCGTTCAAAACTCTTTCGTGCATCCATCTTCTGCTGCATGACACGTAAATCGAGTTGGTTTTTTTATTCATGACGGTAGCTTCCAGAAATAAATTGTCATTTAGGCAAATGTTTTGCACAAATGGGCGAAACTGAATATATGTTTCGGTCCTGAGATTAGTATGAAAACAACACAATTAGTGGTACCTAGAGCGAATCGGAAAAAATCCTTTGCGATCGAATAAAGGAGCTTTAAATTCCCATAAATGTGGCTCAATTATCTAATTTTGATAATCCGATATTTTATTTCATGAAAAATTGTTTGTTTCCGTTGTCTGTCATGAATAACTACCACCGACTTTGGTCCTGGCATTGCGCATGAGAATAAAGGCACACCTATATTCCGGATTTGAAAAGCATGCCGCTGCCAGTGGCCAACAGTGGAGTGAGATGGGAGAGAAAACTAACAAAATGAAGAGGGTCCCGAGTACCAGTAAGTCACCCATTGTTGCCAACACGAGGGACAATATAGTCTCAGGTTTTTTCCTTTGGTTGCAGCGCGCGTTCGTGACGTCACCGGTGTGCCATGTTTGGTTTCCATGACAACACCGCGCCTTTTCCATTGATGCTAAAAGCAGCATTGTTGGCGTCACAAACAGCTGATTTTCAAAAGAGACTTGCTGGCCAATGATAGTCTATTGGCCTTTATTTTCGCACATTGTTGCGGTGCTATTTCTTGGGCCAATTATCGGAGTTTTCAACCCGATGCATTTTGTGAGTTGACGACGCATGCCATATGCCATCTAATCCACGAAGAGTGCTCGCAATTTTGTGCCTTGAAATGATGAACTCGAATGTGCTTGCAGCTTAAAAAGGGATGCCGGTAACAACAATGCACAAAACCAGATATTTCAAGAGTAGGGAGGGGATTATGTTTGGCATGGAAATCACAGCATCGTAGTTGGTACCGGGTCGGGATACTTTGGTCCGAAAAACTTTAAGATCGAATGCCGCTAATCTCGCAAAATCTACACCAAATCCAACTTAAACTGACCCTCACCTAACCTATAATACACTATCTCAAACTAACCTAACCTATCCTAACCTGTTGTAACCCAATTTAAAGCCATTCGGACTTAATTTTTTTCGGACCAGGTATGTTCCCCCGTTGGTACCCTTTGGAGAATACTCGCACTGCGGCTTCATTTAGAATTCTTAGAAATAGTGGCAAAATTTTTCTTATTTCTGCCTGACAATCGTAGCCAGTGGTACCTGCTGTGGCATCCCCAACATTCAACGACCGAATACGAGAGATCGGTGACCAGAGTTATCGCTCACGAGTTGGCTCACCAATGGTTCGGTAATCTTGTCACTACAAAATGGTGGGATTACTTGTACGTCAACGAGGGCTTCGCAAACTATGTCCAATTCCTGGGATTGAACGCCGTAAGTTATCTGAGCTTCAGCTTGGTACCAAACATTGCTTAATATTTCCTTTGGGTCTTGAGGAGCAATAGTTTCAAATGAGGTCATTTCTGGGTCTCAGTTTGCAGAGTTGAAGTTTCTCCAACGTGATACAAAATGCTCGCGAGTGGCGCTTGAAATAATAAAATTATTGCTTGCAAAGGAGTTGCATCAAATCGCAAGGAGTTGCATCAAATCATCGGGGATGCGCAGTTGCATCAAATCGCAAGGAGTTGCATCAAATCATCAAATTGCTGTCTCATTTGTCTGGTTTTTCGGCCTATAAACTATGGATCGTGCTGTGAAGATTTCTGTTGACGAAGCTGCCTGGACGATTCAGATGTGCTATCGGGACCGGTGACAGGGATATATTCGACTAAGGTGGAATTGCACTGGGGTAGAATGGCACTGCGGCAGAATGGGAGTGAGGTAGAATGGGACTGAGGTAGAATGGGACTGGGGTGGAATGGGACTGAGGTAGAATGGGACTGAAGTAGAATGGAACTGAAGAAGAATGGGACTGGGGTAGAATGGGACAGGGGTAGAATGGGACAGAGGTCGAATGGGACTGAGATAGAATGGGACATAGGTCGAATGGGACTGAGATAGAATGGGACTGAGGTAGAATGGGACTGAAGTAGAATAGGACAGGGGTAGAATGGGACAAAGGTCGAATGGGACTGAGGTAGAATGGGACTGGGGTCGAATGGGGCTGAGGCAGAATTGGACTGGGGTGGAATGGGACTGAGGCAGAAGTGGACAGAGGCCGACAAAAAAGTCTGCCTCTGTCCCATTCAGCCTCAGTCCGTTCTATCCCAGTCCCCCGTCCCGTGTTAGGTTTATCCGCAGATTTCTGTAATTCTTTCGATTTAATCAAACAGGAAAATCCGAGTCTGGGGAGAATCACGAAAATAAGGCCCCAGCATAATTTCCAGGATTCGTATTGCAAAATAACAAACGTTACTGAATACTAAAAACCACTCAAAGCTTCTCTTCACGATTCGCCGAGAATGGCCGCAACAAACTCCCAAATGTGGTTCAACAAATTGACCATTTATGGATGTCAATAGTTGCATACCTACTCCGGCAGGGAACGCCATTCAGGAGATTTTTTCAGACTTTTGAAAGCACGGGGTAATTTAATTCCCCATTTCTCATGCGCCGAAAAGCACATTACACGCAGGAATGCATTTAACGGCGCTTACTAAATGGGGAATAACATTGCCCGTGCTTCAAAAGTCTGACAAAAATCTCCTATGGCGCAAATATTTAGAATGGCTCAATAATAAATAAAATGCATTTTTCACCGTATCCACACGTAAAAACTACACGCACAACGAGTATGTCAGAAGCATTGTTATCAAGAAGGTTCAATGCTAAAGACTTGCGCCGGAATTAATGTACTCATACATGTAAAAAAATTGAGACCGTTCAGATTTCAATAAAATATCCATGCTGCAGACTTTAAAGATCCACTTTGACAAGCGAGGTTGAAATCTGACGCCTGTAAAAAGCCTTGTTGCAATCTGACACTTTAATTTCCACTGCCTGCTTTACAGTGAAAAGAAAGAAAGAAAAGTTTCGGAGGAAAGAATTGAATGGGAAAAACACATGTCTGTACATTAATTCCGCCGCCACTATACTCTTGCAGGTTTAGATCTCAGGAAATCGTTGGTAGGTTGCAAAGATATCCGTATTTCGCGTGGTAAAGTGTCACGAATATATTGTTGATGATACCACTTAGGTACTTCGATTTTTTTGGAAAATTCAAACCGATCGCACTCTTCTTTCCAACCCTGGTATGTGACTCTATCCCACGTACATTACGCACCGGTTAGCGTCTGAAGCGATGTAATTTTCGTTGTTGAATGTTGGTGGATGCCACAGCAGTGTTGATTCCATAGGCGTGTTTTCTCGCATCGAGGTTCCAAAAGTAATCAATAAGATATGTGCGGGGGTGCGTTTTTATTTGTTCAATTCTGATCATTTCTCCTGTTCAAATAAAGAATGCCTTCAAATAGCTGAACCTTATTCACAGTGAAGATGCAAGCGAATAATGCTCTCAGGTTGATATACTCGCATAATTTTTTTTCCAATCCACTTCCGCGGAGAGCAGCATCGCAACAACCAATCCCGTCGACTGAATTTCTGACGTCATCAATTTTGGCATTTTTGCCTTGCCACCGCATTTTGCCATTTGGCATGTTCGCCACACCTTCGCAACTCTATCTAGGGTCGCAATGGGGTTAGGACAGGCCAGGTTAGGTTAGGTTAGGTCAGGTCAGGTTAGATCAGGTCAGGTTAGGTTAGGTTCGGTTAGTTTTGGTTTCGAAAATTAAATGTTGAAACTGGCTGGAATTCCCAACAACCAATCAGAGACGCGCTTGCGGAAGTGGATTGGAAAAAAATATGCGGTACCTATACTCAGAGGGAAACCGGAAATCTTGCAACAATGAAAGACAAGTCGAAACTCATCGAATCAGCACAGAAAACAAAGTTTCCCTCAGGCTGTTGGGATAAGAAGTATGAAGAATTCTCAATTCGTTTCAACAGGACCGAATGGTTTTTGGAAAAAAAATTTTTCGCTTGCAACAAAGGAGCAGTCAACAGAAAGTGGTCCCTGCAGTCCGTTTTGCTCAAAGTGACATCCCACATCCATCTTGAACAGAGGGCACTTGCGTAAAACCACCTACTGAGCTTCCTGACAACGGCGATTAATGATGCAGGCTTTTCTTGCGGGTTGCGTATTTTCGAAACCTACCGAAATCGCAGGTTGCACTGACGTCATTGCAACAAAAAACTCATTTATACACTACTAACGAAAATTTTTAAAGCTATTTCAACCTGACCTAACCTTTCCCACCCTACTTTGACCTGCTTTTGGTTTCCGCCCACCGCCTGGCGTCCCCCAGCCCCAAAAATGTAAAAAATCCCCCAGACACAAAAATCTAAAAAAAATCTGTCACCTGCTGGAATCGATCCCAATCCGTCGGATTAGCAGTCCAATGCCTTGACCACTAGACCACCGATGCAGCTGCCGAAATTCGCTTTCGAGTGTGCCTTTGATCAAATATGCTTTTAGAGCGTCTGCACAAAATAATGACGTCAGTGCAACCTGCGATTTCGGTAGGTTTCGAAAATAAGCTTGCGGGTTGAGCTTTACACATGAAGCTTCCAACGTTTTTACGAATATCCGGCGGATTTGAGGCAGCTTTTGGCACAAGCAATGGTGCAGATTTCAAGCCGTCATTTTCCACATATAGATTCGAAGCTTTGTTGTTCACTCATTGCGAACAATAAAATTGTGCTCGGGAACTTAAGGGGGTGCCTGAGGTGTACCATCAGGTCGTGTGGAGAGCAACATTTTAAGAAAAATTTAAACTCGAACCTGTTCAAATGTTCTGTTTTTTAGCGAAAGTGAAGAATTCAATCACAATTCTTCGCAAAACTTTCGGCCCTATTTTTGAGCAACCCTGCGGACATCTGATAAACTTAGACGCATTGCAACGATGGAAGATCGACTAATAAAATGATCAGGTAGTTATCAGCACAGAAATCAAAATTTCACCAATTTATTTTTGACGAAAATAGGCCTCTCGCACTTTCATGTGATGGCGTACCATGGCGACAAAACACCGACATGCGATTTCTCATTTTTTGAGAGATTGCGAAAATTGTTTTTCTTCCGGTTTAGGTAGCTTGAAAGTTCACCCTTCGCATTTCAACAATTTGTCTGAAATTTCTCTCAACAACTTTCTAAAAAAAGTAAAGTTTCTTTTTGTGACGGAACACAAAAAGAGCTTGCCTCATGTGTTTTGAGTTCGAATCTGTGCACAAAGCGAAACTTGAAAATTAATCGCCAAGCATTGGTCTTCTTTCCTTGTTGTGTTCTGTGATTTACACTGTGAAATTAACCCCTTCTTCGCTTCGTTGAAGCTTCTGAGAAATCCCAAAGTGTCCACAAAAGAAATGACGTTTCATTTACGCCTACCAACATGAGAAATCCCAAAGTGTCCACAAAAGAAATGACGTTTCATCTACGCCTACCAATATGAGAAATCCCAAAGTGTCCACAAAAGAAACGACATTTAATTTACGCCTACCAACATGAGAAATCCCAAAGTGTCCACAAAAGAAATGACGTTTCATTTACGCCTACCAATATGAGAAATCCCAAAGTGTCCACAAAAGAAATAACGTTTCATTTACGCCTACCAATATGAGAAATCCCAAAGTGTCCACAAAAGAAATAACGTTTCATTTACGCCTACCAACATGAGAAATCCCAAAGTGTCCACAAAAGAAACGACATTTAATTTACGCCTACTAACATGAGAAATCCCAAAGTGTCCACAAAAGAAATGACGTTTCATTTACGCCTACCAACATGAGAAATCCCAAAGTGTCCACAAAGGAAACGACATTTAATTTACGCCTACCAACATGAGAAATCCCAAAGTGTCCACAAAAGAAATGACGTTTCATTTACGCCTACCAATATGAGAAATCCCAAAGTGTCCACAAAAGAAATAACGTTTCATTTACGCCTACCAACATGAGAAATCCCAAAGTGTCCACAAAAGAAACGACATTTAATTTACGCCTACCAACATGAGAAATCCCAAAGTGTCCACAAAAGAAATGACGTTTCATTTACGCCTACCAACATGAGAAATCCCAAAGTATCCACAAAGGAAACGACATTTAATTTACGCCTACCAACATGAGAAATCCCAAAGTTTCCACAAAAGAAACGATATTTCATTTACGCCTACCAACATGAGAAATCCCAAAGTGTCCACAAAAGAAATGACGTTTCATTTACGCCTACCAACATGAGAAATCCCAAAGTGTCCACAAAAGAAACGACATTTAATTTACGCCTACCAACATGAGAAATCCCAAAGTGTCCACAAAAGAAACGACCTTTAATTTACGCCTACCAACATGAGAAATCCCAAAGTGTCCAAAAAAGAAATGACGTTTCATTTACGCCTGCCAACATGAGAAATCCCAAAGTGTCCACAAAAGAAACGACATTTAATTTACGCCTACCAACATGAGAAATCCCAAAGTGTCCACAAAAAAACGATATTTCATTTACGCCTACCAATATGAGAAATCCCAAAGTGTCCACAAAAGAAATGACGTTTCATTTACGCCTGCCAACATGAGAAATCCCAAACTGTCCACAAAAAAAAACGATATTTCATTTACGCCTACCAACATGAGAAATCCCAAAGTTTCCACAAAAGAAACGATATTTCATTTACGCCTACCAATATGAGAAATCCCAAAGTGTCCACAAAAAAATGACGTTTCATTTACGCCTACCAACATGAGAAATCCCAAAGTGTCCACAAAAGAAACGACATTTAATTTACGCCTACCAACATGAGAAATCCCAGAGTGTCCACAAAAGAAATAACGTTTCATTTACGCCTACCAACATGAGAAATCCCAAAGTGTCCACAAAAGAAACGATATTTCATTTACGCCTACCAACATGAGAAATCCCAAAGTGTCCAAAAAAGAAATGACGTTTCATTTACGCCTGCCAACATGAGAAATCCCAAAGTTTCCACATTAGAATCGATATTTCATTTACGTCTACCAACATGAGAAATCCCAAAGTGTCCACAAAAGAAATGACGTTTCATTTACGCCTACCAACATCGAGAACGCCTGAAATAATATTTGTCGTTTTTCTCCTTTTTTAACACCAACAGTCAGTGGTCTCTGCTGTGGCATCCCCAACATTCAACAACACAATACGAGGCTTCTATAACCAGCATTATCGCTCACGAATTGTCTCACCAATGGTTCGGTAACCTAGTCACCACAGCATGGTGGGATTACCTGTTCGTCAACGAAGGGTTCGCAAACTATGTCCAATTCTTGGGGATAAATGCTGTAAGTTGGTTCACTGCGCTGTGGCTTCGTTCCACCCAGTCAAATGATCTCGTACTTTCGTAATGGCTTGTTCAGTGGGCTGCGCCGCGGCCAACTAACTGTAGGAATATTGGCAACACTGACTGCCGTTATATCCAAATCCAAAGCAATGCGGCTTAAATGCATGATCAAATGATCAGAACATGGATGACAGCAACAGTGGCTGATGTCATCGATATCCAAAACAATAAGGCTTAAACGCATAATCAAAACATGGATGACGGCAACTCTGGCTGACGTCTTTCAAATCCAAAATAATACGGCTTAAATGTATGATCAAAACATGGATGACGGCAACAGTGGCTGACGTTATCGAAATCCAAAGCTATACGGCTTAAATGCATGATCAAAACATGGTTGACGGCAACTATGGCTGACGTCGTCGAAATCCAAAACAATACCGCTTAAATGCGTGATCAAAACATGGATGACGGCAACACTGGCTGACGTCTTTCAAATCCAAGCAATACGGCTTAAATGCATGATCAAAACATGGATGACGGCAACTCTGGATGACGTCTTTCAAATCCAAAGCAATGTGGCTTAAATGCAGGATCAAATGATCACAACATGAATGACAGCAACAGTGGCTGACGTCATCGAAATCCAAAACAATACGGCTTAAATGCATGATCAAAACATGGATGACGGCAAGACTGGCTGACGTCTTTCAAATCCAAAACAATACGACTAAAATGCATGATCAAAACATGGATAACGGCAACTCTGGCTGACGTCTTTCAAATCCAAAACAATACGGCTTAAATGCATGATCAAAAATGGATGACGGACACTGGCATGATCAAAACATGGATAAAATAACAAGCAAAATAGGCCATTTTTGGAGAAGTGATCCAAGTGAAAATTGCTAGAAAATAGCACTAAACTGCTGAAGGAAAGGAGGGTACAACTTTAGAAGCAAAACATTAGGGATATAACAACATGGTTAGGTAAATATAAAACCAATGCACAAACACAATGCGTCTAATTTCTAATGAAGAAAGAGATTCTGTGCAGAAGAAAAACGGCTCAGAGAAGTGCTCAAATCCAGAGCAAAAGTTCTAGAAAATCATGCTAATTTTGTTCGAAGTGTTGGTATTGTTTCGATGCCTCATCAGTTCACCTTTATCGTTGGAACAAAATAGAAAAGTCCGTCTTCCGTATTGTGCGACGTTGAATGTTGGTGGATGCCTGCAGAGGTGTGTGGGGTGTTACAGAAGTCACACATGACAGTTACCAACTTCTTCCCTTCTTTCTCTCAGACGGACTTATCATTCACTACCCTGCGGACGGTACGAATAGCCTTGTGACTTTTATTACCACTGCAATGGAGG
>JASGXE010014893.1:0-12297 GCA_030068105.1 Sinentomon sp. SZTP_YWyxl
TTGTTTTTTGATCTCTCCTGCCCGAAACTGCAAAGATAACTTTGGAAACAATGCAGTTTCAGAATTAAATGCAAGCAGTGTAATGTTCCTTGGCCAAAAAGTTCAATGAAGGCGGACTGGATACCATTCCTTGCTAATGCTTCCTCCAAACAATCATTGGGGGGGTCCAAATTTTGTTGTCTGGGAGCACAGCTCTGGATGACAATTTTTTTCCGTTCGAACACAAATCACTTCCTTTTTGTACCTTTTTGATCTCATCGTTTTTCATCTTCACTTTGTCATTGAAGATGTTCACACCTTATCAAAAGTCCTTGAACATTGGAGTTCAGTATTGACTCAGGCGCCATTTGAAATCAAAGACAGTGCGCGCCGCAAAACATCATGACACTTGTGTGAGGCGTGAAGTTGCATCAAGCCCCGTTGGAATAATTTGATGACCCCTGTAATAACAAGTCCTTTAAATATGGCCTATGTTCGAGGACTTTTGATAAGCTCCGTATTTTTTTGATTGAACAAATCATTCCATATGTGTCCTTTGGAATAGATGGTTTTTTATTTTTTGTTAAATTTTGATTTTAGGTCACTATTTTTGTTAAATTTTATTTTCATTGATCTCATTTTTTGCTGTGAGCTTTGTTCTCATTTTTTGGGTTGCCTGCCAAAAATAATCTGATTTTGACTTTTTCCTGTTCACTGTTGGCTACGATGCTGTTTGGCTATGAATTCTTTTGGAATTATTGTGTTCCGAATGTTTTAAAGTTGGGTTGTTGTAAGCCAGAGATCATGCAATTCTGCATTGAAAATAATTGGACGATTGCTTTGACTTGACCAGTGTCTTTTCTTAAAATTTCATAAATAAAACCCAGTCCATTTCAAAGATCAGCATTTTCAATTTCTGTGCACATTCAAGAGCTTCCCCACCATATGTTGTGCAAAGCAAGTACTACCAGTGGAGCATCCAGTGTACCACAAGGGGGGGGGCAACTAGAAGGGCCTGGGGCACGAGGTCTGGGCAGATCCCCAGCAGGGTTCACATGAACAGAGCCCCTTGGCAGGGGATCTGGGAGATAAATTCTACCAAAGGACCAGAATTTTATGAGGTTTGGGGGTTATTTTGGGGCAAAATGGAAGGATTCTCCCCAGTGTTGGAAAAGTTGGCTGGATTGAAATTACCCAATTCCCCAACTTGCAATTTTTACTTCTAATTAAACATGGTGCGACAGGCTGTCCGAGGTACAGTAGCGAGCAAGTTAATGGTACCTTACATGACATCGCCTTTTACTGATTTTCGTGAAAACCTCGAAACCATTGATTACTGATTTTCCATCATTGATTTGATGCATATTTCCACTTCACAAAATTCCATTTTTGAGGCTGAAACAATCACATTTCGCAAAGTTTTCTCTAAAAGTTTGAAAGAATGATATGTATGTAGGGCACCATTAATTATCTCGCTACTATACACCTACGAATGCTTTATGCAATCTGGCACCTTAATTTCTTCCACCTGCATGAGAGAAGAAGTTTCGAAGACAAAAGTCAAATGAAAAATGCATGAAATTGGTGATTAATTCTGTCACCACTGTACTCTGCAAGTTAAGTGAGGATTTTTTTCAATTTGTTCTGTTGGACCAGTTTGTGAGTTAATTTGCCAAGAGTTGACGCATGACGGAAGATATTTTTTTGTTTTTCGAAACATGGTTGTCACCAATTTGATGTTAAAAATCCGTGTTGCACATGTGGAAATTTGCTAACTTCTCAAGATCATTCAGATCTTTCTAGCAAGTGTCCAGAAAGCAAATTAGATTCGATCCAGCTCAGATACCTGGCAGTCTCACAGAGGGCTCTCTTCGGTCCACACTCCAAATCGGTCTCTTATCGAGCTTGGGATCTTTGCTTTTCTGCATTCAATCCACGAACCACTTGGCTTGGAGGAGGAGTTATCCGGCAGACTTGACTTCCTTCCATCAAATTCCATCTTCATGAATGTGAAAGATGGAGAAAGACAAAAAGAAAACTGATTGTGTTGACGTCAAGGTCACCATTCACAGAAACGTGTCGAGAAAAAGCAATTTCCGGCATTTGGGGCCCCCCACAGCAGGGTCCCATGAACCTGTTGGAAGTTCCAGTGGAATCGGAAGACCCCCAGTGTTTTCCAAGAACGATTTCAGAAAGCAATTGAATCACGTGCACCACGAATGGGCTTATCAGTATTTAACATTTCTGGTGAGATGAGCAAGTCTTATGAAGAGTAAACACGACCGGTTTCGCCTTCACACGGAGAGTTTCTTCAGGTGCAGATAAAAACAACAGAGATGAAAGACAATCACATGATGAAGATGAAACAAGCTAAAATGGATGCTGGAAGAGAAGGCACCATTGGCAGGTGAAAGCCAACACCACCTGCTTTGATGGAAGTTCCAGTGGAATTTTGTTTCATCTTCATCATGTGATCATGTTTCATCTCTGTTGTTTTTATCTGCACCTGAAGAAGCCCTCCGTGTGAAGGCGAAACCGGTCGTGCGTCTGTTTCATCTACGAATGGATAAGGCTCATTCATCTCACCAGAAATGGTAAATGCTGACTTCAGAAAGGATTTTTACCAACTGTGGCCTCCATCAGGAAAAATTCCCCACAGGGAATTTTTCCTGTGGGGAAATCAGGGCTCGGATGCCCCAAAATCTGTTATTTTGCAAAAAATACACGAATAAAGGAGGCTGCCTACTCCTGTTTTCGCACGCAGTGCAACACAAAACCCTTGGCCTCTTCCTCTTCTTAATCCTGATCTCTCCAATGCCAGAGAATGCGTCGATCGGTACTTTGAAACCCTTGGGTTTCAATCTACGGCTTTTTCAATGACCCAAGGTAGGCACATCGTTCCGAAAAATCTGATGCTCTTAGTTCAGTGCTTGAACTCGAAATTGGAATACTTTTTCCAGGACATTGAGCTCCAGGTGCTGGGGCTCTGGGGGCGGGAGCAGGGGTCGAGGGGGCAGAGCAGGGGGTTTGGGGACGGAGTCCCCCAAAAACCGGAGCCTTTTGACGAGTTTGGGTTCTCCAAATGGCATTTTAAGATGTTAAAAGTCACATTTTCTTCTGAAATGTGGCTAGGTCTGCCAGCCATATTCTATTTCAAATGGGTTATTGACAAATTCTTTAAAAAATGTCAGGCCTGATGAGTGGTCTCGGTGCGAAGCCCCCCAAATTCTGAGGAAGTTTTGGAAAAGTATCGCAGAAAGGTCACGTAAGTTAAACATTGCCAAAGGACACAATTGTATGAACATGAATTGATTCAGAATTTCAGTCATTTCCACGGAGAAAAAAATGGCTGAACAGGTAGTTTAAGTTTTCTTTCTGTGGATCAGAATTACGGTCATTTCCACAAAAAAATGGTTCACTTCCATCAGAAAAAATTCCAGGACAGACGTCAAAATCCAGGACAAAATAAAAATCTAGGACGGGTCGGAACCCTGTTGAATTGTGGGTTCTCCCCGGATGCGCATTTGATTAATCTATACGAATTTGGCACTTTTCCATCTAACCGCATGTAAATTTCCCGAGCCACAAAAAGGCAAGAAAACGCTCTGAACATAGATAATGGGTTAGGTAAGGTTAGGATAGGTCAGTTAGGGTTGGTTAGGTAAGCTTTATTTTGCTTTTTTTGTCCAAGTGCCAAATCGGGACATTGCCGAATTCGTATAGATTAATAAAATACGCTCCCCGGATCTTAACCTATTGAGCACAAAGCACGTACCTCGTCCGGGTGCAGAGATCGCGCATAATGACCTGAACATGCTTTTTCAATTCCGAAGAACGGACCTGGTCCGTTTCCACTTCACTTGCCGCAATTTTCAGACAAATTGCGGCATGGGAGCTACTTCCATTTTATTCGTTCTGGCAGACGACACTTCAGCTATCATTTTGGTATTTGTTTCATCGCGATCGGAGAATATTTGGCGACGTGGTGATTTTTTGAAAATTGGCTTCGCCCGACCGCATGGTGGGCTGCTTCATTCCAATTCAAAATAGCTGCGATCGCATAATTTTGGTGTCTCATTTGGGCTTGTTGCAGGTATTTTTTGGTTGTTTTAGTGCTATTTTGACAGCGAATTTGAATTCTGCGGTTATTTTTCAAGTGCAATTGTTGATTTTTTTTAATTCTGACTGAAAGATTTGCAGTTATCGGCAGAAAGTGCAAAAATCATGCACATTTTTTTCCGAAAATTAAATTCCGGCTTTGGTGAAAGAAAGAAAATTGATCTATCCCGGCTTTGTTATTGCGTTCACAAGTGAAATATTCCGGACTCAATGGGTTAAGAGCTGGCCGACATGAGGGTGCTGGCTCCCGGAGCTGGGTGCTATTCTTCGCTTGGAAGGTATGAAAGTCCTTCCAAGTGAGACATTGCTTGGAAGTTTTTCTTTTTTTTCAAACAAAGTGGCTGGATTGAGGCAAATGATATGTGCCCTCTTATTCCTGCTCCACTCTTGCCCTTTCGAAACCGAACGGGCCCAAGGGTCGTTTTCAAAACTTTCTGCCCCTTTTCACAATTTTGTGAGCCGGCATATTTATTTTTACAATTTGTAGCACTGCTTAGCTTCCTGTACCTAAATACCACGTAAAATCTTGGAATCGCCAAGGACCAAATGGGTGCAAAAACACAATTGGGATTCCTTATTTGATTTTGTAGGGGATCTGGCCACATATTGAGGGAAACTGGCAACATAAGGATGGCCCCATGGAGGTCACGAAAACACCCCCAATCTTTCACGAAAACACCACTATCTTTGTCAACAAAAATGAGATCAATTTTTATTTAACGACAACACTAAACAACAACAGAAATTATATTAAATTTAGCTAAGTTACAAAAAAATTTAGCTCTTTTAAAAACTAGAAATTTGATTCAATTGATAGAGGAACAAGGAAAAAATAACAACATAATGAAGCCGAAATGATTGAAAATAAAAATATCTTTCGTCCAAATGCCTTTCAGCTTGATGCAATCACACAAACAAGGCAAGTAGTAACACACCCATTGGGCCGATTTTTTTAAATGATGCCCATCTTTTAGGACGCGGATTTTTTTTATTTTGTACACAAGATTGCATTCAAAAAAGAAAGAATCCGCGGCCTAAAAGATGGGCTTCCTTTAAAAAATCGGCCCAATGTCATTGATGTGGACAAAGAAGTCCATTGATGGTTTGTGGGTTGGTTGTTCTTGCGACAAAAATATGCTGTCACACAAAAAAGTACCCATTGTGCCAACAATACAACAATGCAGATGCCCAAAAATGGGCACATTGTCCATTTTTTCCAGCCATCCATTTTTTCCAATCAGCTGGATTGCTGATTTCCTTAGGGGGCGTACACAGAAAGTACACCAAAATAAATCTTTTTCTGGCCTGGTGTCGGTTACCTCTGGCGTGCCACAGGGTAGTGTTCTTGGGCCTGTATTGTTTTTGGTGTACATAAATGATCTTCCGTTAGCACTTGATTGTAATGTGCATTTGTTTGCTGATGATTATGCTATTTCTTGGGAAATTTGTTATCCCTCTGATACAGTTTCTCTTCAAAATAATCTGGATTTGGTATTTGGGGGATGAAGTTGAACATCGAAAAGTGTGCAGTTGTCCATTTCACCACAAAGGCACATCCCATTCGTGTTGGATATTCCATAGCCAATGTTCAGCTGTCTATGTGTGATAGTTTTAAGTACTTGGGTGTAACTTTGACCAGCACCTGAGCTGGGGAAAGCATGTCTCATATGTACTTAACCGTGCAAATTGTGCATTATTTTTGTGCGTCGTACCTTCTACAGTTCGAGTAGTGAAATCAAAGAAAAAGTTTACTTTTGTTTAGTTAGGTCACTGCTGGAATACGCTTCGCTTGTTTGGGATCCTTATCACATCTCGCAGGTAAAGCTGTTGGAGGGTATTCAAAGGAAGGCAGCACGGTTTGTGACTGGCAGATATGCATCTCTAGATAGTGTTTCGGAAATGCTTGACCATTTGGGCTGGAACTCATTAGCAAACCGCAGGATAGTTGCAAGGCTGGCTGGCATTTTTCTGGCATTAAGTAGTGTTGGGGGATGGTCTGACCTCAAGGAATTCCTGTTTCCTCCAACCTACTTTGGAAGGCATGATCATGACTTTAAGCTTACACCGGGTAAATCAAATAAGGATGTTGGTTTGTATTCATTCGCTGTTTGTATTCATTCGAAGGTCAATGAGTGGAATTCACTTCCTCCTGTGGTTTTTGGTGGGCCGGTTGACATTGGTGTTGCAACCTTCAAGCGAAACCTTGTGCAGTGGTTTTCTGGTAAACTATGCGCACCATATCATCCCTGAAACCATGCTGTCTGTATTCATATCCATCTCCACCGGAGGTTCTTCTGAATCGTGCTGATTTGCACCGGAGTCCTCTCCATGCAAATTAAACTAAATTATTATTTGTGGCAGCAATAAACGAGCTGGTATGTAATTGTGAAATTGAGCCCAATATGTGCTGGATGCAAAGCCGAATGCATTCTCATGCAATTTTCCTCTTAAAACGAACAATTATCAAGACAAGTTTTTCCACCCAAAACGCACCTTGACCTTATTCGGAGACAATCATTCGGCCAATTCTCGGACAGTTTGGCTTTTCGGAAAGCTTGGCCCCCTATCGGGGGCGCAATCCCCTCTTATTTTTTCATTGGCAGCATGATCTTAAAAAAAAAAAAACAGTGGCGAAGTACTCGTAACTATCTCGTTCTGCAGTTTCTTGTCCAGGGTCCCTGGTCCAGAGACCTTATTAAATTGGATCACTTAAAATCCATAAACTTAAGTTAAAAGTTCAGTGCACCTGATTTTTGAACTAAACTTTTCAATGGACGTTTAGTGCACGGGAAAGTTAAGTGTGACAATTTGACAGCAGCCAGTGAACTTTCAACTTAACCTCCACTAAGTTGGGTCTTAGTTCACGGTGATCGATCACTAAGTGAGCCAATTTAATAAGGTCCCAGGAAAGAATATTCCCTTTTCTTTTTTTTTTTCTTTCATGACGGTATCTGATACCGTCGTGAATGAGCTCTTTGTGAGCACGCACCAGTCGGGAATGTTTGCATTCACAGTTTCCCATATCGCACGTTAGGCTCTTTTTTGTCACTGGCTGTACCTGAAACCCAACATTACAGGAACCCATGTATGGGTACATTAATGTTTCTGTGATTGCACATCATGAAATAAACAAACACAGGAATGGGGAAATACAACACTCTCGCACAATGGAAAAACAGTATGTGCCACTGATAACTCAAAGCGGTCACCAAAAGTGACTGATTTTTTTAAACAAATTCACAGCTCGCAGGGATGCCAAACTTGACTTTACCAACAACCTGCTTGAAAATAAAGGAAAAAATACCACAGACCGAAGGGACGGGAGTGTGTTCCGTCACTGAGTAGTGACGGAACAAAGAGAGCGGATTTACCTAGTCGATCCTGTTCATATTGCTGGTCTTCGGTGTAGGTACCTACCAGCATTCCTGAACATTACAGAGGCTTTGGGGCAAGGTGGTATTCCGCAGGAGCAACAAAATTGATTCGTAGGCCTTCCTGTGCTAAGATTCATGTTTCTGAAGATCATGGATTTATTGTGGCCCCAGAGGAAGAATCTGTGGAGTTCCCAGGGGGAAGCCACACGGTTCCCCATGGCATCCGCAAAGGAAAAATGGAAACTCAGCATGCAAACGGGTAGGTCAACTGTCGGAGAAAAGCCAAAATGAGTCAAAGCTGAGTCACTCAGCCTGTGTTTGTTACAACTAGGAAACAGGAGACAGGCTTCCTGTTGTAGACGAGCGATCAGCTCTTTTCTTTCGTGTTGCAGCTTGTCGCTCGTGTCCCAGTCGCTATTGCTCCTGCACAATAGACGGCTGCACAAGCGGTCTGTGGGCAGCTTTGTTGGCAATTGTTGTGCAAGTTTGCTCCATTTGCGCTGTTGTTTGCTCCATTTGCGCTGTTGTTGGTGGTCAAAACTCGAAATGTCCCCAAACTGTCGATTTCCCCAGACCTTCCCCAAAGGTGCAAAATTTCCCCAAAAGGTAAAAAGTTTCCCCATTCCGCCACACTGTACAGCATCCACTCGCGACAGCAGGTACCTGCATGCACACATTGCCGGTGTCTGGTGTGCGGGCTTCTTTCTTTTTTTTATGTGGTGGTGTTGACTGAAGAATAATTGATTCCTGCATTCATTGACTGAAACAAAACGCAACCTGTTGTCCTGTTGATTTCTTCTCAGCTTGGCTTCTCGGCTCTGTTGCTGTCCAGTGCTCGCCTCTCTTGGCCATGTCTCCTTCATTCATCCTTCATTGTCTGCGTTGGGATGCAAATTGTGCATGGCGCTGGCAAGGGGGTGCGGTGAGTGAGGTCCGGAGTTTTCGCGGCCTGCATTGTCTGTTCGTTGTTGCGCTTGCAGGTTTTGTTGAGGTGGGGCAGGGGAAAGAGCAATTTTGTTTTTGTTGTGCCATTTTGGCATTTTTTCACCGATTTTGACCAAAAAATATACAGCAACGCACCACATTGACATATTCGCCTCCACAAAAATTGGGTACGATTGGTTGACAACTTTTTGAGTTATCGTTGCACACAAATTATGGTTTGCTGTCCGTTGTAGACTCGCTTCGCTCGTCAATTAGGTAGTTTTGAAGCCTTTGAATACCCATATCTTGTTTTAACTGCCTTTTGAATCACCCTGCATTATGAGAAAAAAAACATACAACTGAACTACATATACTGTCCATGTGATCATATTACATGGGACCATATGACACGTGAAACCAGTTACCTGACTTAAGGCCATTTTAGGATCGATGTTACGATTTACTGACGACGTTTCGACCCTTGGGCTTGGGTCTTTTTCAAGTCTGATGACACGATATGATCGCTGCCACTGGTGTTGTGCGACTGGTCGAAACGTCGTCAGAAAAATCGTGACATCGATCCTAAAATGGCCTTAAGTCAGGTAACTATTTACAGTGTTTGTGAAAGGGATCGTGGTGCCAGACACAATTTAGGTACCATATGAGCAGCTCTCGTTTAAGTTCAGACGGCTCCATGTCTCTAGGGCCAATATCAGTCATGGGATGCTGAAGACGTTCCAAAGATGAGTATAATTTAACTTTCCATCCATCGTGGGACCTCTTGGATAACCAATTTTGAAGTTGGCTCATCTTTCCTTGAAGAAAGCGCACCCTTTCCAATTTTCAAAGAGAAGCGGGACGGGAGGAAAGTGAGATGTGCAAAAGGAGGGAGTTCAATTGTCGCAAACCCTTGGCCTCAATTCGGACAGGTTAAACCCGCTATGACCTTCTGAAATCCCCTCCTTACTCATCCTTATCCTCAGGTCAACTTCTAATGAACAATAAGAACACTCTAAAAATTCTTCCGTCTTCTTAAGTATCCACGGCCATCCTTCAGACTGAATACCAAGGATGCTCAGCACTTTTGCAGAACAAATTTCCACGGTTTTTCCTGAAGCTTTTTCTTCTTCACAAAATTCTCAAAAAAAAAAACACGATTTCAAGTGCCTCTTTTGAACAAATGAGGATTTCGATTCTTCAAAATGGAGTAATGCTAACTGTGGACTAATTTTTTTAATCCATAACCTCGGATTAGCGTCAATCCGCAGTTGATCTCCCTACCATTCAAAACAGAAAAATATTCCATGACTTCCAATTTTTAAAAATTTGCCCAAATTCGTTTACATTTTGTAGTTTGCTAAAAGTTCTCCGACTTTGCCGTGTGGCTGAGCATCCCTGGAATGATTTATTCATACTATCGGTCGTATGCACCAAAGCCACTAACCCTAATCCTAACCCTAAGCTTGAAAAAAGTCAATTCCATGTTCAGATGCACCTTTCTCAACGATGGAAAAGGAATACTGTTGTGCACAGAAATAAAATTTTCCAACAGAGTTCTACACATGAAAATTTTATGTACAGAAATTCGTTGGAAAATATGATTTCTGTGCGCAATGGTACCCCTTTTCCATCGTTGAGAAAGGTGCATCTTAACTTGGAATTGACTTTTTTCAAGCTTAGAGTTACGGATAGTGGCTTTGGTGCATACGACCGCATGTATTTTAAAAAATGAGCAATAGAGAGACAAAAGATAATGCAGCTCCTGCCATCAAGAAGACGTACAATTAAAAATGCCATTTTCCATCAACCATTAGGCATACAAGCTTAAAAGAAAGATATGTACCTAATGAACTAAAAAAACCAACTTTTTAAGTAGGCAGGTAAATACTGCAGAAAGCATAATAACTGTCGACAACTGTGGTACTACTAGAGACAAAGCTAGAAACCTAATTAAAAAAAAAGAATAAAATAGAAATACAGTGATACGAGTAGAAGAAGAACACGCAAAAGACGACTTTCTCTGTTCAATTTCAAGAGCCACGCGTTTTTTTTTTTCTAACAAAAATTTTCTTTCACGCACCGTGTTCTTTCCCTTTTTTATCACTCCAGAATCCTTTTGTCAAATTTCTCCCCAGGGATTTGGACCCAACTTGGGATTTTGTGCACTGCCACTGAGGGCCGCCGTGGGCCATCAATGTCCGGATTGAGACGGCATCCCCAGCGGGGTTGCGGGTCAAACCCCCTGGTATAGGTTTAGGGGTCGTAATTCCCCAAAAGCTGGAGCTTGAGTATATGAAAAGGTTTTTAGTTCTCGAAAAGGCATCACAACACTTCAAATCTTTGGTGCAAGAAAACAGTGGCGGATCCAACCTTTCACCAGGGGGCGCCTGATGTTTAGAGGCCATTGTTTGAAGTTTGAGGGGAGGGGTGCGAGAGCTACCCAGCGGGGGTCCAAGGGCATTGCCCCGGCATCCCCAAAAAGCTGGTGTTTTCATAAAATCAGGTTCTACATGTGACATCTTGAGACATGAAAAAGTCACAGTTCTCCTTTTTTGTTAAAACTTTTTGAAAATCAGGAGTTCGCATGTAAACGGAGGCATTGCAACAGAAGTTCGCAGCGCAGGGCTGCGCAACTTCAACTGACCGAGAACTTCACAATATAGAGCATGCTGAAGTTCATGCTTTGTTTTTGCGCCAGGCGGAAAACAGACTAACGCGGGCATCGACTTTGGGAGCATCTCTTCATGCTTTGCATTGGTCGGCCGAAAGGCTGACGGGCTTTACTAGTTTATCATAAGTTCCAAATGCTTTCTTTCTTTTCTGGGGGACACATTTGCATGGCTAAGAGTACAGCTTTTTCCGGAAATGTTTCCCTGTGAGCGTGGAATTGTGTACCCCCTAAAAAATGACGTAACCCAAAGTAACTAGCCATGATGACACAGGTATGACCAAACAAACCGAACAAATGGGTAGTTTCACCACCAAAATGAAGCTAATAAATAAAAGGAACAAGATGAAAAACGAAAACTGACTGGATCAATATCACTAATTTGAGCTGCAAAGCCCTAATCAAATCTGCAAACAATAATTAAAAACCACAAGTCTACATACATTTTACACACCATACGACTCTACACACTACCTACATCAAATGCGACAAACAGTGATTTTCAATCAACCTGGTTAAATTTAAGTCAGCCTAACAGTTGCCTGTTGAGAGAATCTCACCTACAAGCAAAATTGTAAGAAAAACACCAAAATCACAGCCACATACATTCACGCCATCTAGAATACTTTAACTTTTCTTGCGGCATTTGATACCGACGATAATGGCGGCACACCATTTGTTAACTTCGTTAGCTCCGTCAGCGAGGACTCGTCAGCTCCAGCTGAGAGCAAGCCCTCTATTAATCCACCATTTATTGTCTTGCCGTCGAAGTCATTGACTTTACCATTCATCTGTGGACAATATTGCTCCTGTGCAAAGCGATCATTCTGCTGATCCCCGTAGATCGTCGCAGAGCTGTGGACGCAGGCGCAGTGGCACACGCCGTGCCAATCTGCATCTGCAACACCACCACGGCCTGCGACACCATTCATCGCAACGGCGCCGTTGTGACACCAGTGGTGGCATTCATTGCTGCAACCCTCAGCATGCATCAAACGGGCACCGTCAACCCCGTTGACCTGGTATGCAGACGCTGGTGTCTTTTTCCGATGACCGCCGCCACCACCAGAAGAAATGATGGCAAGGCACACGTATGTGTAGATCTTTGCCGTCAGAGGAACCATAAGCAGTTGATGGAGCATGGCAACAATTCGATACCAATGACTAGAGGAGAACGGGTCAGATGGAGCTGGGCAGAGAATGTTGTTCAAATTCACTTGTGTTGGCTGGAAA
>JASGXE010014894.1:0-11197 GCA_030068105.1 Sinentomon sp. SZTP_YWyxl
TTACTTTGATTGGTTGTCAATGATCTTGCAACAAAACAACTGCAGAAGAGCGGACAGTGACAGTATGCTGCAAAAAAACTCCAAGCAGAGAAAACGGTTGCCTACCAACCTGCACCAATTCCTGCAACTCCTTCTTGACATTTGCAAGTCCACCAATGTCCGTCCATGTGATGTTCGGCACTTCGACGACCATCTCTCTCAAAGCACTTGGGCTGCTCTTGCTCAGAGCGTACTGCAAAAAGGGAGGAAACGCATGCAACAATCATTCATTCATGTTGAAAATAAGATCATAACTGCATCAAGGATGTAGACCAACCAATGACGGAGCAAAAAGGAAATCTAACCAATGAGCAAGCAGAAAAATCGACCTCTGCTGCAAAGAAAAATTTTCCTGACAAAATAATTTGCATTTGAACACAGCTCAAGTGTATGTCTGTGTCCTTCGCCTGGGCTCCTGTGCAAATAGGTGCTAACAACTTCCACCTACCAACACCACAAAACCAGGACCTCACTATTACAATGTTGATATGAGGGCAATAGCTTGCAAAAAACAAAGTAAACAAACATGCGATGAGAATAAGGGCTACAGTTAAGAAAAAATTGAGCAAATTTACTAGTTCCAACTGGAAGAGCAGGGAGTGTGTCAGCAAACCAACCAGGTACGACCCACTTGTGCGCTGCTGACCTTGCCAAATGAATGTGTAGACAAGCAGATGCTGCTTCCACACATGGGAGGGTGCAACAAGCTAGGAAGGTAAGGAAACATCAAATAGCAGCATTCGTTTGGAGTTTCCCGGGCAGAAGTTTCAAAGATATGCCTCAAACAAACCTTGAAGTTTTCCATGGTCACGGCCAATGAATTGAGCACTTCAGCATCTATCTGATCATCCTCCAAATCAATCAAGTCCATCTTCTCACGGATCTGCTGGAGGGCAGCCTCCGAACAGAGGGCAGCTAAATCAGCACCAACGTGACCATGAGTCTCGCTTGCAATCTAAAAGACAGGTAAACAAGTCAGGATAGACAGGGAAGAAAGGAATAAAAAACAAGTGTTAAATGTTAACCTCCGTCAACAGACTGGAAAATATCCATCCATCCAGATTATCACTGAACCGACTTTAGTTGAGTTGCGTTTGTCACTGCATTTCACAGCAAGTTCACACAACATCCTGGGTTCAGGCAAAATGACCGATGCACCTCTGAGTTAACAGCCAAAAACAGTTCACAATAACAAAATGCCTACCTACTGCGGGCCAAAATGCCAACAAAAAGCTATTCATAGGAACAAAATGCCTGCCACTTGTCAGTCTCCAGCCAATTTATTCGATTGATACCAAACAGCTACGGACAGGAGAAATGTTTCTGTTGCTGGCTCAGTTTTCTGGGAATTGGCAAGGTGACTGAGCACAGCATAGGTACTACGCACCACAAAGAGGAGCCACTTTTGTGCAGTCCAAACTTCCGACGCTGATGAAAAACCTGAAAGAGATGACAAGGCCGCAGGAACCACTTACAGGAAGCAAAGAATGTATTTTTGGATGGGCAGGCCTTCAAATTCTCCGTGTATAGTGGCGGCGGAATTAATGTACCCACCATGTGTTTTTTGCGATTTAACTGTTGCTTCCGAAACTTTTTTCTTTCTTTTCATTCTCATGCAGGCGGTAGAAATTAAAGTGCCAGACTTCAACGAAACGTTCCGGAGGTGTCAGATTTTAACCTCGGTTTCAAAAGAGGATCTTTAATTTCTGCAGCATGGAATTTTTGCCAAAATCTGAACGGATGCAATTTTTTACATGTATGGGTACATTAATTACGCCGCCACTGTACCAGTTTGTTGACGTTCACAGTGTGATGCAGCACCTCCACTCCATCCTAATGGCCCATTCAAAGAGAGGCAGGCTGCACAGTATGCCCACCTATGTGATCCGTGTCGGCAAGACTTTATGAGATCTCCATGCAAAGGTTTTTAACCTATTCTGGAACAAAGTGTTGGAAGCTTACATGCCAGAATGAGCAAACAAAGTGAACTGTAGTGTGCTCAGTGTTGCCACCGGGATGACATCCTGGAAGAATGTGAAGTCCCGGTGCAGAGGTCAAGTCAGCCACAGTTGCAAACTTCAATTTCATCACTGACAGAAGTTGAATTCCTAACATAACCAAAAGCAATGTTGAAAACATCTTGATGACAAACCTGTTCGAGATCAACATCTTCATGGAGCTTCATGTTTTTGGTGTGAATGCGGAGAATCTCCAAACGACCGGTCGAATCCGGAATGCCGATGTCCACTTCCCGGTCGAAACGGCCAAAGCGACGCAGAGCAGGGTCGATGGAGTTTGGCCGGTTTGTTGCTGCCATTACGATGACGTGTGCACGCTGCTTCAGACCATCCATGAGTGTGAGCAACTGACTTACGATGCGGCGTTCCACCTCACCATGGGTCTATCAAACGGAAAAAGATGTCACAAGTGACAGCGTCAACTTGACCCATTTTCGTCACGAAAATCGAACCCCATCATTTACAGTGCAGAAAATAGCACCGAAGGTATTGGAATTTTAAGAAGGTTGAATGAAAACAAGTGCCCTTGTCGAAAAAAAACAAGCTGCAATGATAGGTCGTTGACTTGCTGCATGAGGCTGAAGTTGTTAACATGAGGGTAAAAATAAGGCCTTGGTCATTTGGCACGAAATAATGTCTTGGTCATTTGGCCTGAAATGAGGTCTTGAGATATTTTACAAGCCTTCTGAAAATGAATGATCTGGACACAGTGGGTATGAACTGTACATGAAGGGCTTGGGATGGTGAAAATATCTTTGGAAAGTAGGTGTTGGCCTGTCGTGAGTAACTATAAGGTGACTGGGAGAAAAACTCCTCCCATCATAACATGCATTGGAGTTTGTTGCAGTTTTGGCTATTCCAAACAGTTCATGGTACCCAATTGGCAGGTGCCAACATACGCATGCATGCAGTTTGGTTCCTACTGTCGCTAGAAGACAGATAAAGATACACCGCAGGCCATTTGAAGAAACAGAGGATGTTTCACACTCTTGACTCTTCCTTTCAAATAAACCAACAGAGAAACAACCAATAATGGTCATTTCTATGCTAAACAGTAAGCTTTCGACCCGTCTTTCGTTGAATCGAGACTTCTTGTTTCCCTGAAAGCAGAGCTCCTTATTAAGAGAAGTCTCAGTTTTGTTCCACAAGTGGAACAGGGTAAAGTACATACCTACTTTCCTGTGTACTTCTACAAAGCACAGGTCATCCGTCGGCCATACCTACCTTCTCTCTTTTCGGCGCAATAGCATCCAATTCATCGATGAAGACAATGGCAGGTGCATTCTTCTCAGCTTCCTGGAAAGCCTTCCTCAGATTACTTTCACTCTCTCCAGCCAACTTGCTCATGATTTCAGGCCCATTGATCAGGAAAAAGAATGCTCCAGTCTCATTTGCCACCGCCCTGGCGATCAAGGTCTTGCCGGTTCCTGGAGGACCATACAGCAGAATTCCTCTCGGTGGCTTGACGCCAATGGACTTGAACAGCTGTGGATGCCTGAGTGGCAGTTCCACCATCTCTTTGATCTGAGCCAATTGTTTTCTGCAACCTCCGATATCATCGTAGCCAATTGCATTGGTAGCTTCTTCCTCTTCCTAAAAATAACATTCAAGATTGGTGGGTATATTTTTACTGTTTTTACTGTTTTAAAGATAATATAGGTGGGAATAACACTCCTAAGCTCCTTGCCATGGCCCACTGTCCTCGATATTGGTGAAACAGGCCAAACGTCAACAGGCGAAGCGTCAACCATCAACAGGCCAATTCTGACACCAAATGGAGATCATTATTTGCATAAAACAACGAAAAATAATGGTAAGATGAGTAACTGCAGTACTGTACCCACCTCGCCCACCTAGCCCATGTATATTTTGTTCATACGAGATACTGTTATTTGGGAATTAAGATACTGTACTGTAAGGAAATAAGATACTGTAAGGAAATAAGATACTGTTATTATGGCCACTACTATTAGAAGAGAGAGAGATTGGTTTTGTCCCACTGACGAACAGTAAATTTCGTTGTTGATAACCTCAGAATTGGTACCGGGAGAACAGAAAAGTTTACCTCTAAAAGTCCAGAGAGGTGCATGGCAGAACACCTTTGTTATCGCCATTTTTATTGTTTCATCACCAATGAAATGGAGAGGCAAAACCTCATCAAACAAAGACATGCCTTTCACTTTGTAGTTGGTTCTGTCAACATGGTGGTTCCCCAAATCGAATTTTGAAAATTGGCCTAAGTTGCCGTGGGTGAAATGGCTTTTTTACCCACAGAAGGCCCACCCAATTTTCACACATTCACAAATGTTACCTAACAGAATCACCAACTAACCTGGATATATGTGTTGCCGAAAAGGAAACCACTAACCTCTCTCTTGATGGGATCACCCTCGCAGTGAATAACAGTGTCCGGTGACACAATGCAGTATGGACTAGGATCAGTTTCAACAACTTTGAATTCCACAGCACGCATTCCACCACGAACAACAAAAGTGTCTCCTTTGTGAATTGGACGATATGCTTCGAGGAAGTATGGCTTCAAGAACACTTCAAACAAATTTCTAAATAAAAATTAAAAAACAAAAAACAACAGTTACATTTAATGAGGGCACAGAGAGATCAAACAGGACGAAAAATTTTCCCTTCCAAGCCCAGACAGCACCAAGGCATGAAAAATGGTAATTTAAAAACAGCAATTAAATTCTTTTGAAACTTGAAATAATTGCAGTGGTCATCAAAATATTTGGGCTAAATAAAATCCTTTCACGAAAGGAATTTCCATCTGGTGGCGCAGTCATTGAGCCCCAATTCAGATGTCAAAGCATCCAGGTTAAATTTCTTGCCATGTCGCAAAATTTGAGGTCGACTGTTCTTCCTATTGCTTCAGCAGTTGGTATCTGGCATGATAAGTGCTTACCGATGACCTTGTCAGCAAGATAACACATGGGCAGTGGAGATGAAGCCATGCTGGTGAGCTGCAACACTCCAAGAGGTGTTAGGGCCATTAGAATGTCAAGGAAGAGATCAGCTGGTAACAAAAGCATCCAATCTAAAGCCGCAACACCCAAACTTGGATAGAGTTTTCCGTTGGCTTTCAGTTAAATTTTTTGTCGGATGTCAACTCAGCCAAACCCAATTTCACACATTCGTAACCTGCTCACTCACCCTGTCAGTCCTTCCACAGTGTCATCAATCGGGAGAACGTGAATCCTCTTTCCATACTTCACGTCCTGACATGCCTGAATTGACACCACATCTGCAATCCGAACTCGCAAATTGTTTCCTGACAATCCGATTCATTCTGATCTTATCATCGGCCGTTCCATCGGAGAGAACAATGCAGACTGTTTCTTTCCTGCGCTTGCCTTTCAACAGGACAGTGTCGCCACGGAAAAGCTGAAGCTCGTCCATCTTGCCCTGAAACACAAAATGCAAACCTATTCTGTCAAAATTATTCTAGAATGAAAAAACTTTGAGTATAAACATAAAAGTGAGAGAAGGTCAACCACGGGGCAATTCGGTGACAGAATTAAAAATTATCAGCTGTTCCGATTGGCTGCATAAGAACACATTGCTTTTCCGATTGGCTGCAAAAAGAACACACTGCCTTTCCGATTGGCTGCAATAAGGACACACTGCCTTTCTGATTGGCTGCAATAAGAACACACTGCTTTTTGACTTTTTGAGTGATGAGTAAGTCCGCACAGCGCCTCCCAGCAACACCGACACAAGAACGGGAGAATAAACAAGTGCATACAAGCATGATTTTCTGTCTTGCTTTGTTTCCTATTTTTTTTTTTCAATGTCACTGTGTGTTTTTTTTACAGCATGTCTGTCCACAGAAAATCTTTCTTTGATCCCAAAGGCACTGGAATGTGAGGCGAGGAGTTTTAAAACCACACCCGCCGAAACATTTCCGCGCATGTGAGAAACATGCCTCTTTTGTCTCCCCGAATCCGCACAACAAAGTTTAAGGTGGGAGCTACCACAACGTTCACAAACAAAAGACCTTTAGAATCCGATGCTTTGACAGCTGCATCGTATGCTGCTGAAACTAACCTGTGACAAGGCAACCACAGAATTGTCATCATTCACAGCCTCATCGACCAACAATCGATTCGGTCGCTCCTTTTTCTTCAGAATTGCTGTTGCCAGGTCATCGGTCCTGAAAGTATAATTTAAAGACAGCCAGTTATTTACAGCTTTGTCAACCATTTTCAACGAACAATCAATTTTGAAAATTTTTGCATAGGCTAATCGAGATTTGAACCAGGCACCTTTTGTGGCCAATAAAGGTGACTTGATTCTTTGCCCTCACGTATCTGTTTCCATGCATTCGGTCAGTAGTTGAATCGGGAATTTGGACAAGAGCTTTTGTCCTGCAATCATCCTACAAGTGGTGTGCTTCCAACTTGCTAATATCATCCTGCTGAGAAGCTGCTATAGCTTCCTTTGAATAAGGTCCTTGGACACCTGGCTACCGGCCCCGTAAAACTTAGCCAACACATCTTTTTACCTATTCTATCCTTCCTAACCTATCCTTCCCCAACCTGAACTAAACAAGGGAATATCCAGAGAGGTATTTAGATGTATTTTAATGAATTATTACAATGGAAGATCTGGTGGTGCCGGCAGAAAGGCAACAACCAATGCAGTGTGAAAAAGTGCTCGTGATGTTTGTAAAAAAATCAACTGATGTCCTCTTCCTGATGGCAACATACCTCAAAATATGTCCAGCATAAGAGCAAAAATACTCATCTGTCGAGACACCCACCACCCCAATGCCCGGAATGAAACTATTTTTCTGCTGAATGGTTCACCAAAAGGTGCACACAGCAGGGCTATGCAACTGTTTTTCCGCCCAAAAGGTGCACACAGCAGGGCTATGCAACTGTTTTTCCACTAAATGGGTCACCAAAAGGTGCACACAGCAGGGCTATGCAACTGTTTTTCCGCGAAATGGGTCACCAAAAGGTGCACACAGCAGAGCTATGCAACTGTTTTTCTGCTAAATGGGTCACCAACTCCAAAAGGTGCAGATAGCAGGGCTCGAAGTGCGTGGGAACTCTGGGAACGCACGTCCCAGGCTGCCATGGCCCTGTGGGAATGCAGTTCCCACAGGGCCAAACAGAGAAAGCCTTCCCTTTTGCACTCGGCAGTTCCTTTTTGGGTTCCATTCTGCCTTCATCATTGCTGGCTTTTCGGGTTCTCCACATTCCAACTGCCAATTTTGCATGCCAAAACAGCATGCGGAATGCCTGATGTCCCCGAGTGCCTCGCCTTCCAAATAACACACAACATCCATGGCTTGGTGATATCCTTCACCCATCTCCGGCGGCCGGCACTCCATCCCTCACTCGGGGAGCCAGCCGCCGTATTACTGCTCTGATCCAATTTTGTTCAGCACTGACATTGTCTGTGTTGGCGCTGTGTCTCATGTCTGTCTCTTAGGACTGTCTTCCTCCACACGGGCAAAAAAAAATTCTACATTCATTTGGTATTCATTACTCGACATCAACATTCATTCATTCAAGTAAGAGCATGTGGCAGCAGTCAAACCTTCAGATTCAGGTCTACCTCTTTTCTCTGCCCCATGCGGCCTGCCCTGGAAGGTTGTGTTCTGCGGGAATGTTTGTGGCTTTCAATTATTGTTCATATGCAGGTACTGGTGTAGACGGTGGGTCAGGTGGGTGAGTGAAGAGAAGACCATGCCATGGGTGGAAAGTAAACGAAGAATAAAATACGCAAAATTTTACAGTGAGTCAACTGTGGCGTGGCAGTTCTGTGTTGTTTGGTTTGATGATGTGTTGTGATTGGTGGAGCGCGATCCAGGTGACGCGAAGACCACTGACCAACATTGTGAATCAGAAAATGGAAAACCAAATTGATCCTGACACTGGTGTCACTGTTGATCTGTTCTGCAATGGCATGTGCTACCTATTGCCTTGCCTTTCACTTTTCAGCAGAGAGATTGACTATGCGTAAAATTCGAGGTACTCTGGTTTTTGGTGAGATTGACTCAGATTTATAGGTACCCGGTGCTTTGATTTGAAGTTATAATTTTGCTCCCGAAACTATTTTTCTGTGCCGATTTTTTCACCAGTGAGATTGACTGCCGACAGCAGGATAAATGCAAGAAACTTCGGAATATTTCTGCCTCCCCGCTGACAAAATTGACGTTTGTTGTCACCCTGGCCTGGGCATGGGTAAAGTTGCAGATAATCAACCATTCCGAGTGCGGCTTGTTGATTTGATGCATTCGGTGCATTGCCGACACGTGTTTTAGTGTCGGCTGCCTTGTTGTTGCAGACTGCATTTAGCAATTCACGTGTCTGCTGAAGCCATTCTTGCCAGTGTCCGATCGACTGTAAAACCTACAGTTGCGCTTTATTTTCATCTACTTTTCAGCGTTAGGCTTTTCTGTCAAACGATCGAAGTTCATGAAGATTGTCAGGATGTTGCAGATGTAGTGGCCGTGTTAGATGACATAATTCCTGTGCCCAGATCTTGCCTACACAACTCGTGATCGCCGGAAACCATTGGAAATGTACAACGATTTGGAGTTTGTGGAGAGATTTGGATTCAGCATTCAGCAAGGGTTCATTTCTGATTTCAAGCACTCTCCGAACAGTTAACTGCAGATCTCTCGCATCCTTTGCGGAATAACCGCATAATTTCTGTCGAATTGCAAATTCGGTCCTCGTTTCTGATTCTCAGAGTGGGGACATTTCAACGTGAAGATGGTACTTGGTCAATATTCATCGCACTATCAACTATGGCTGGCCAAATTTTTTATCGAATCATATCGGCCGAAGGAACAAAACGGCAAATTCAAATTTCCGTGCAATACAGCTGAGATCTCCGCTTGTAAAACCAAACAGAAATTTTATATCACTGCCCAAATGCCCAGCATCATCAGGGCAAACCCACACCCACATCGCAATCATTTATCCGAGTGATCCTTTGGCCGTAACCTATCGTAATCTGAAGGGATGGTCTTCTTTGAATGTGCAGTTGACGTGTGATGCACACCACACACCGGTCGTTAACGTCGTCAGCTGCTGGTCTAGCTCCGCCCATTATGCAACAATCTGGAACAACTCTGAGCTGTGCCACAGGGCACAGCTGGGTGGAATTCTTGTTGCTAATGGAGGCTATGCTTGTCGCAACTTCACGCCAACTCCAATACAGCAACCAGCAAGTGATGCGGAAATTCAGTTGAACATGTCACATAGCCGCCCACAAAACTGCATTGAACGAGTCGATGGGATATTGAAGAAACAGTTTCGAACACGACCGAACTGTGGCGTGCGTCAATTCAGTGTCCTCTTCCTGCTATGCTGACGACATCATTGGCAATGAAAACCAATCGGACTGCAGGAAGAAGTCTCAAGGGATTCAGTGCGAGTCAATCCCACTGGCGAGAATCTACCTAGGTTGGTACCTCACGTTCAGGGCAGTTACGGTACAGGCACGCGAATGTTTCCTGCCTGCAATTTTACCCTTCTTTCTTATTTTTCTTTTTTTTTTTCTTCTTTTCTTCTATTTTGTTTTTGTTTTTCCTTTTTCCGTTTTTCTTTTCCTTTTCTTTTTTTTTACATAGGTACCTACCTGCATCCCTATCTTCTCGGAAGTTCTATTTTTACTATTTTTTCCACTTTTGTGTATTTTTGTGTTTTTTTTTTGAGATTGTGAATGGGTGTGCATGAGGAGATGAGTGTTAGGTGATTGCTCAAGGTTGGATCTTGTCGGGTTGTGTATGTGTGTGTGTCTGCTTGGGTGTCTGAAGTGATTGATGATTCACAATTATTGATGATTGCCTTTATGGCATGAAAACCTGTCGAACAGAGTGAATCTGATCCGATACCGATTGCAATATGACTAGGCCCCGTCCACATTCCTATGATCTCTTCGCGGTCCTTTCCCCTCCTTTTCCCTTTACCCTTCCCTTCGATAAAGCAGCCAACGGTCGCGTTTCCTTCCCATCCCTTCCCCTCCCTTCCCTGGTACATATATGATGAACCTCGCTGTTCACAATTGATGATTGCCTTTATGGCATGAAAACCTGTCGAACAGAGTACCTAAATCTGATACCGATACCCATGATGAAACTTACTGACCAGTACCTATCCATTTGTAGTTTTACCACACCCGAGGTGAAAAAAGCAGCAGTGAAATTTTACCCTCCCTTTGAGGGATACTTGGCCTTTGCAAGACCAATTTTGCCCCAAATGAACCTTCGAATTTCAAAATTCCTGCCGCTTCTGGGGGCTCCGACCGACCCCCCTGCCACGTAGGTATTCCGCCTCTTGGAACCCCGCTGGGGCTCTTCCCCAGACCTCGATTAATGGGGGCCCTCCCCCAAGACTCCCAGAAAAACAACCCCTTTGTTCTGCAAGAACAACTGCAACCAGCTCCGACACCAACTTTTGCCACCTATCAAACATGTGCCTGTCAAACCTGTTCCGCCTGAAATGAGAGTTAACACATCATGGTGGAATAATGCTATTGTCCTCCAATTCCATCTAGAGACACACACTGAGACCTTCCCCATGTCCATTGAGTGATTCAATCTACCAACGGAGAGCCGCAGGGCTGCAAAAAGTCGGGAGCACGGGAGCAATGCTCCTGGGAGCATTGTTGGCCGGCGGAGCAAAAAAAGCTGGTCCAGGTTGCAAAAAAAAAAAATGGAGACTGGCTAGCAAAATGCACCTTCTGTGTTTTCGAATGGGATCGAAATGGGATGATGAGCAAGAAAAAAGCTTTTTGACCAAAATGTGACCAGGCTCTGACCGAAATCCGTGCTCCAGGGCTCCAAACGACTTTTTGCAGCCCTGCGGAGAGGGCCCCTGCCTTGTGACTGGTCCCCGTCAAGGCTGCCCTCAGTTCTCGAATGTGCCCTTTCTTTTCATCCGCTGGCCTTTTCGCCCAATAGCGTTCCTGCCCTTTCCCCCCTGTAACACTTCGAGCACTTGCATGCAGCAACAGAGCATCGCTGTAATTTGCGTGTTAGGCCTGCACAGTGTGCACACGTTCAATCGCCAATCGGTCCGAGAAGCACTCACTGCGAGCAAATTCACAGACCATTAAAAACGAGCAAAAAAAGTCAAAAACCTCCAGGTCAGAGAGGAAGTGACTAA
>JASGXE010014895.1:0-12426 GCA_030068105.1 Sinentomon sp. SZTP_YWyxl
GTTCAAAGTATGGTTGTCACCTATTGCTCTATCAGCGGAGAGATCGTGACGGGGGAAACTCTAACTCCGAGCTGCGAGGTAAATTTTTTCCATTGGAGCAGATAGCAAAAATTTACCTCGTAACTCGGAGTTAGCGTTATCCCCGTCATGATCTCTCCGCCGTATGAGTTCATGATTGTTCCAATCATTCATTCATCATTTTTTCATTTGCAAGGACATAGTCCAGGCGCAAATCAACAAACAAATAAGAGAAAATGAGAAAGGTGAATGAACAACTATCAAACGGGAATAAGACTCAACCCTTGTCCTTTCGTTCACCCGATATCCAGGCAACTTCTGGAGCTGCAATACCTACCTACACTTTTTATCTACTCTGCTCATTCTGCCAAGTAACTAGGTTTCTTTTGAAAGCAGTAACACTGACGTCCCTACCATTACCAAAAAACCTTGGATGCAGTGAGTTCCATTCTCTTACCATCCTCGAAACAAAAGAGAACTTGCCCACATCCTTGCATGATATTTGAGTTCTTAACTTGAAATTATGATCATGCCTTCCCAAGTAGTTTGCTGGAAGCAATAAGTCTTTATACCAGACCAACCTCCCACATTATTTAAACCCAGAAAAAGACCAGCAAGTCTTGAAATTTTTCTACTAGAGGCGAGGGAGGGAGACCCATCCAAGATTTTTTAACATGTCTGAAACACTATCCAGAGGTGAATATCTGCCTGAAACAAAGCGAGCTGCCTTTCTCTGAATTCTCTCAAGTTTTTCAACTAAGTTTATCGGATACCGGTCCCACACAGATGATGCATATTCCAAGAGTGATAACCACCATTTGGTATCTCATGTCATGGTAAGGCCACGTAAATCTTGTTTTGTGCTAAGGATGTTCATGCTCCTTGTTTTTCATGGAAATATAATTTCCTTTCTGTGCCCTGCAAATGAACAAAACAAATAGAAACTGGATAACTTGTTCTGCTTTCAACTCCTGTATGTAGGAAGTGAATTTTGATCTTTGAACAGCAGATTTTGTAAGCAAGCAACAAGAAAATGTTGATGCCCAAGAAGAATAGGGTTGCAATCTATGAATTCTTATTCAAGGAAGGAGTCATGGTGGCAGAAAAGGATTTTCAAATTCGCCATCCTGCTCTGAAACCTATTCCTAATCTGCATGTGATCAAGGCTCTTCAAGTAAGTTTTTCACAGTTTTATTTTGGAGATGGGGTCACAAATTGCAGGAATTTTGTTATTTTCTCAGGACTAGGTATTTTTGCATGGCAGGTAAGTTGTGCATCATTCTCTATGCCAGAATCCCAAGGGAAACATGTGGATATGATTATATTTTAGTGCAAAATAGTGCTCCATCAGATTTAAATCCTTGGAATGTCGGAAGAATTCCCAATTTGGCGCAAATTCTGTTGGTAGATATCCACCTAATTGTTCAAGTTGTCCCTTGCAAAGCACAATAGGTGATTGCAGGGTGTTATTTGGGGGTATGGGGCAATTGCCCCCATCATTGGCATTTGGTGGAAAATTTGAAAGAACATCAAGGTTGCACAAAAATTGAAATCTAAAATTTCCAAATATCGTCAGCTTTTGAATCGTTAATTTCAGAATTTCTTATGCTTTTGGGTTTTCAGTTTCAAAAACGGATTTTGCAAAGAAATACAAAGCAGCTCTTCTTTGTTAAAACACCACGGAAAGTACCTAGAAATACATAATCACCTGGGATGGTAGGTGGTGGTCCCTGAAATCCGGACAGCCGGACAGGACCACCGGACCGACCCGGACGGGTTAGGTTAGGTTAGATTAGGTTAGGATAGTCTATTCTAACCTAATCTAACCTAACCTAACCTGTCCGGGTCGGTCCGGCAGTCCTGTCCGGCTGTCCGGTTTTCAGGGACCACCATGGTAGGTATGCCAGTTTGTGTTGAATCAGTTGCGTAGGTATCAGATAGCGTATCAGATAGCGTAATAGCACCAGCGGTTGTCACTGCCTTGCAAATGACACATTCGCAGTTGCAAAAGACAGAAAATTAGCCCAAATTCACCTAAAATAGGTAAGTAGGTAGGTAGGTACCTACCTACCAAGTCTTGATCACAGTACGAACTGGAAAAATGTGGAAAACAAAGAACAGGAGAGAAGTGGAAGCGTGAAGGTTTGACCATCTTGATATTTTGCGATCACGCATACGTTTGCCATCTTTGGCAGATTGTTTCTGCTGCACATTTTTATGTGGGACCACTTGTTCTTGCGGTGCACAGCGAGACCGGGAATATTTTCGCAGGGTTTATTCCAGGGAATGAACGTGTCAAAGAAGGTCACTCTAATCGAGCAATTTTCGTTACGAGTTTGATTGGCTGTTTTAGCCATGGCATTACTGGTAGATGCGCCTCATTCTCAGCACCTTGTTTTTCGCCAAAAATGCACACTTCAGTTGCTGACTTGCTGCCTGCTGAGAAACCATATGATGCACAGGTCTTGCAACCGTGGTTAACGTTGACTTAAACCTTCAGTTTGGCTGTATTTCGTTATAGTATGCAGCAACAAAGTCGTTTTCGCGATCTCATGAAAAAATGCGGCAGTAAAATAATAGCGGTTTCAAAGTAACGATTTCATTCCGCCCGTGTAGCTCAAGCAGTATAGCGCTCGCCTTGCATTCATAAGGCACGTTGTTCGTTTCTCAGGTGGAGCACTTTTTTTTCAAAATTTAAAGATCAATTTTTCAAGTCTCAATTCTCCAAGATCCTTTGAAGCCAAAAGCTTGACACACTCATTTTATTTTTCAGTTTAATTTATTTGAATTTGACAGTTTATCTGCATCCTTTCCCATTGCCACAAGCTGACCCACAAATGCATTTGCATACGCATAGGATAGGTAATGACAGTCAAAGTTCAGATAAAACCACTGTAAAAAGTTCAATACTGTTTGTAGGTACTGGTTGTTCTTTCATCTTGCTTTAAATCACAATTTTTTCAGCAGTTTCCTGCCCGTTTTTTTTTTGTGAAATACCTATCTAATGAATACTGGCATCTTTCTCTTAACTTCTCGATCGGGTTGCTTGCTATGGTCGGACTCGTATTTTGAACAGTGTTTTTGCAATTGAAGCTGAACAGCTCGTTTGCATTTGTGCACCGCGTTGCGAAAGCAATCTGCCAATGACGCCACACCACTGCCTCTGAAATTTCATTTTTCTCGTTGAGACGACCTTTAACACGTTCACGGGCCTTGGGAATGTATGAACGCTGTGGGCTGATATTCGCTCAAGTCCGAATGTACCTACTGCTGGCTGTACCATGATATTCGCTCAAGTCCGAATGTACTGCTGGCTGTACTAGCGTAAACCTATTTTTTCCCTGTAATTTCAGTCCTTGAAATCTAGGGGATATGTAAAGGAACAATTTGCCTGGAGACATTTTTACTGGTACTTGACCAATGAAGGGATACAATACTTGAGGGATTTCCTGCACCTGCCCTCAGAAGTAAGTTTTCGTCAACCTGAACTTCTTGGTTTGCTTATTCTTTTTGCCTTTCACCTAATCTTCCATATCTTCAACATTACATTGATTTTAACCTTTTCCCGGTCGCTAATCTGCCACTAGGTTGCCAGTCGGTGTCTTAAAGGCGATCCATGCATTTTTAATCCCTCTCTGTACCTGTCACAAATTGATTTCTGGTCTTCGGACACCATTCAATGTGCCTCTGGTCATTGGATCCACAAGGTGGTTCAAAAGAAAAATCGTCTTCGCTCTTATTCACCCACTTACGCAGCACGTTTGTTTTTTTCCTCGGAAGGGGGAAAAGTTCAATGCACTGCTGTTGGTATTTGGGCCTCTTTGAAAATTGCTTTGCGTCATCAATTGGTGTCTCAAAGTAGGATGATTGACAGTTTTCACGGTTATTTTATTCCGAACACGTATGTGGCTGGCTACATGGCCTCAAAGGAAAAAAATGTAGAATTCTCAGAAATCCAGTTCAAAGAAAATAAAAATGCATATTTCGAGGAAAACGGTAAGAGATGGAGCATTTTTGATGAAAAACCCTACCCCTGGCTCGTACACCAACCCCGGTTATTTATGGTTCCGGATCCAATGATAATAAAAAAGAGATCATATGGGGGACAAAATAGTCCTCTTATGGTGTAAGAATTCGCCACCGTCTTTATAAAGACTCCGCCTGTCATTCAAATTTATTTTGATTTCCTGCCATTGAGATAAACAATCGGATTTTTACTCTACTTTTTGAAGGTAGCTACATGTGCAGGGAAATGTGAACGCTACATGGACTGCTCTTTGAAAAAGTAAACGACTGGCTGGTACCGCTGTTATTCAGCCTAAAAGATGCTTCTTTATGAAGACTTTACCAAATAGATTTTTTTTTGCTATTTTAGGCAAAATTTTTGGATACACTATCAATGCTGCCAGCCCGCCATTTTTTTCTTCGATTTTTCTTTTTGCCGGATGTTTTTATTATTATTAAGGATTGAAGTTTGGGATTGACCCAAAAATGAAAAATTGCATTTTTTTTCGGAAAATGAGCGCCCATTTTGCAACTCCCAAAATCGTCTTTTAAAAGTCTCTGACCGGGAAAAGGTTAATCATTTTCATAATTTTGGAATAGTCATTATTTTTTCGGGATGACCTGCATTTTGGCACACTTTTCATGTTGTGTGTAAATGTTATCATATCCCTGTGTATTACTCTTTTGAAGATTGTTAGAAGAAAAGATGGATACCTAGACCTAGAAAGATGGGTACCTCGACATGTTGTGATGGCCTTGCTCTCATTTTTATCAAAGCAATTATTTTCAATAAAATCTGTATTCCAGTCGATTTTTCAACAATATGGGATGAAGGTGTGGTCTGGAGACATATCGGTACCCAACCACAACTCAGTGATTGTAAAATACTTGGTCCTGAAATGCCAAAATGATTTCAATTAATGCAATCTTGAACAAAGAAGTTGGAACCAATTTTGTTGGGGAAATATTAAAGCTCAGAATATACGAGGGAAGGTTAAGTTCCAATTGCACTTGCCTAGAAAATGAAATGCTACACACTTGATTTTTGTTGCAGTGATTACTCATTATCATTGTACTATCCTCGCAAAATTACACCTTTCTGACATTGGTGGAAGGGCTGCAGGAGTCCTTCATGTAATGCTTCCTGTTCCTCTCCAGAAAACCAATTTGCACTGCTTTTTTCAGCCCCTTAATCACTTGAAAACTTCCTTCCCTGGAGTTGCCACTTCAGGGAAGGAAAAGGGGTATCATTCCAAAGGTCCCAAGGGTAGAAAATTGGTTGGATGCTGCAGAATTACAAAAATTGCAGTCATTCGTAGCCTGAACAGTTTCTTGGCTGGTGCTGCCCTTGGCATTGTTTTGCAGAATTGGCATTTTTTCTGACCGTGGAACTGCCGCAGAAAATTACCACAGAAAAGCACCCCTTTTAGAAATGCTACGTGCTTTGGAGGGGAAGGCTAAAACACAACAACCAACAAAATGCAACAAGTTTGAATGAAATCACAAAACATAAACTAGGCAAGTGCAAGCAGAACTTGACCAGCCCTCGTAAAAAGATCAGAACATTAAATTAATTTGAAGCCAAATTTGTGAAAAGGTGTGGCTGACAATGCTGTCTTTAAAGACACTTTGTACCTGGGTGGTGGGCCTCACAAACGTTTTTCTTTTTTCTGTTGGCCTAACATAATTACAGGCCATTTTTTTTGTTTGATTTTTTTCTCATTTGAATTTAAATTTCAGAAAAGTGATTTTTTCTGAAAGGCCAGAAATGTTTTTGCACAAAAAGCATTTTCTACACCTAACATTGATAATTATCCGGTCAAGCCCGGAATTACGAATTCTGGCTTTAAAATGCTTTTCCGCACTTTTCGGAAACATGGAGTGTCACCCCCGACGGAATTAATAATTTCTGCAAGGATTTTCGAAAAACGGAAAAATATGAAATGCAAGCATTTCCCGCCCAACCAAGCCAGATTTCTGCTCTGTGTCATTAAAATCGCTGATAATTTTCTGTTTTCAAAAAAAAAAAAACCGCACAAAAAACAGCCAAGATACCCACAAAACGCTTCAAACCGCATCAAAATAGAGCAAAAACGAGAAAAAACAGTTAATTTCAATGCGACGCCATTTCTAAATGGTTGCAGCAAATCACGTGAAACAAGCGTCCGCAAGATCGCGCTGCTGTCATCTTCCCGAAAATTAATTTCGGCGGGCGACTGATTGCGTCATCGTGAAAAAAGGCGCCTTCGACAAGGGACAAAAGAACAAACAGCGGGAAATTTGAAAAGTGTGCTGATTGAAAATGGTTGAACCGATTTTGGCAGAATAAACGTCTGCTAGATCGCTGTTTTTTCCTCTTTCCGACTGTGAATATTTTAGCCTTCGCGATTGAGTGGTGTTACCTATATTACGTAATTAAATTCAAATCCCTTGAAAATGGAATACCTATGCGGACGTTCATTTACGTCGTTCGTACAATAACATTCATGTTGGTCTTGATGTTTATCTACGTCGCTCGTACGCCCAGTTTTTTTTTTAGCGGACGTGACTGTTCGTCATTCGGGCTTGACCGGTTATTATTCATCTAAAAAAACCTGATGTGCATAATTGATATGTTTGGTGTTTTGGGTTCATCATCCCATCTGGTTCCTACCATAAATGATTATGCTACAAGTCATAATTTGGCCAGTGTCAAAAGTGGATTTTATTGCATTTGCCTATTGTCTTTATTGTTTATTTAGATTGTACCATCCACATTGAAGAGACAGCAAAGGCAACCTGAAGGAAAGCCACGCCCTGACGGAAGAGGATTTGGTCAAGGAAGGGAGGTCAGTAAAACTGCAGAGGATAGGATGAGCTACAGAAGGGCACCAGGTGGGGTTTCAGATAAGCAGGGAGAAGCTGGTGTTGGAGCTAATCCTCAAATGGAATTTGTAAGTTTGAACAGTTTATTCTTGTTTGTGGAAATTGATTCCTGTTTTGAACTTGAACATTGATGCTTCCTCTGAGTTGGTATATGCCGCACCAGTCAAAAGCAAAACTCTGAATATGAGCGGAATTTTTTTTGAGAAGGAGGAGTTTGTACTGGATAGGTATGCTTCCGCATTTCTGAAGAACTTTTCTGAAAAGGTTTTCTTGCTGCACAGTATGTCTGGTAGAAACTTGCCCCTGCAAGGAAACCACATGACATTCTACTGGCAGCTTTTTTGGCTCAGGAATAATCTTGCATTCTGTTCTTTTCACATTTTCATTGCTTCATGACAGACCATGGTTAGTTTCTGTAGACACATTGGAAATTGTTATGTGCATTATGTAATTTGTTGGCTGTCCAGAACTAGTGTGAGCTGCTGCTTTTTTTGAAATTTGTTCAACATCATGGATAGACTGCCATGTTAAAGATTCTGGAATAGGCCTACCTACACATTTGCCTAATAATTATTGAAACATTGTGGAGGTAATTCCGAGTAGGTTGGTTTCCGAATTGTGGAAGTGTCTTAAGTGTGGCTGGTGTGAAGCTTTTTTCTGCCTTCAGCTTCAAAATACCCAGTTTTAAATGAATTATTTTTTACTGTTTTCCCTTTTGTGTAAAAATAACTTCATGCTGCAGTACATCATTTTTATCCTCTGTTTTCATTGGTACGTCGGCACTGCTTTGATTTAGACAATTACTTTATGTTTTTAATATTCAGGTCCAGGTTTGTTATGTTGTTTTATACAGGGGTGTTCAATAAATACACGCCGTGAATATCTTCTTCCTGCCCAGGAGGTTGTTTTAAGTTAAAGTGCAGAGGTTGTTCTTCCATGCATATCTTCCTTTATCCTGGGAGACTTTTTTAATTTTTCGATACACTTTGAGCACAAAAATAGCCTAGGTAGTTTTCACAGTTCGGTTCCGATTTGGTCACCAGGTGGCAGGATCTGATGCCCTGATATTTTTTGTGTGGTGATGTGAAAGCTCTTGTTAATGCTTCGAAAGTGGAGTCGGAAAAAGGATTATGGAGGGTTGAATCTAACCTTGCCTACATGGGGCTGCGACAGGTGGTTACAGTCTAACCTTATCCAGAGGGCAGAGACATATGTATGCCACGAAAAGGGTTGCAAATTCGAACATCAAATGTGGTGAGCAGCTGTGCAAACATGACAGTTTTTTAAGTGAATTTTACCAGAGTCCCTAACAGCCATATTTTATTGGGGGTGTGCTACAGATGTCAGAGATAAAAAAAAGTACATCTACGAGTAGGTACCAGGTTTTGTTGTCAGGCTCCAGCAAAACCGAAAAGTTTATTTTCAGTTTACGACATGCATTCACTGAACACCCTATGTATTTTAAATATTATAAATTTTTTTTGTCAAAAAATATTTTAAAAGCAAAAACAAAAAATGCGTAGGTTGTTCAAAATTAAGTGAGAATTTGGCACCTACGAGGCTTGTTTTTGCCACATTCAAAAAATAGGTTTTGCACCCACCAAGCCCATTTTACCCACAAAGAGCTCATTTCGGGTAGCCTACTTTGGGGATCCATATCTGGGTCACGGGCATCAGAAAGCATTTTCCTGAAACTTTTATTTTCAGTTTGATCCGGTGAAGCCTTGTGCAAAAATGGAGTTTGTAGGATGAAATATAAATATAGCTCACCCCATTCATTCTGGTCCTCAAAGGGCTCATTTTGCATGCTTTGGGCGGCCCAAATCTGGGGAACAGAACTCGGAATCCATTTTTTGTCTGAAGCTTTTGTTTTTAGTTTCATCTGCAAAGCCTGGTGCAAAAATGGGGGTTTTATGAAATTTTTAAATTATTTTGTTATGTAGGCCAGTCAAAAAGTAATGAAAGTTGGTCCGCAAAATGGAAAATAAAGATTCCATAACTAATTTACACGTTCGAAGCAATCCTCCTTGGCATCAGTGCACAGCTGCAGCCATTTGAGCCAACCGTCAAGGACTCCACGACATTTGAAGAGGGTATACCCCTCCTCTCAAATTGACCGCCTTTGACAAGTCTTGAATGGTGTAAAATTGACTTCCTGCTGGGTGTTTTTTCTTTTTTTTTAAACAAGCAAAAGTTCTACCTACAATGACAGGTCGGATGAAGCATGCCCTAAATTTTATCGATCTTGCGTGACAAGTTGTTGCCATGGAGGGTCAGAATTTTTGAATTTGAAAGGTGGCTTGGCTTGGTTTCAAGGATGTGGATGTGATCAAAAACACCTTTGGTAATTGTTCCACATTAGAACTCTCCCATCATTTGTTGTTGTTCAGGAATGACCAAAACTGGTCCACTTATGTGATAAACACAACAAAAAAACACAAGAACAACCCTGGATCGTGGCTGTCCTTCGTCATCCTGGGCGACGTCATCTTGTAAATTCTCTCTACCGCCTCTGAAAACTGCTGTATCCAGCTTGTGACTATTGAAGATGGAAGGCGCTGGTCATCATAGACTGTCCTCAAATCGGTATGAATCTGGGTTGCTGTTTCACCGAGTTTCATTCATATGAAAACGTAAACAATTTAAATTTTCTTTTGAAAATTCCATATTTTTGACCAGAGTTAAAAACACACTATTTTTGAGACCCTGTACCTGGAAAAACAAAAGTCAAATTTTCGCATGCTATGGAAAAAATAAAAGGCAACATTTGGATTTACAACTGCCGAAAAAATAGTTTCGATCCGACGGAGGGTTTTCCCACGAGAGGCCAACTTTCATTACTTTTTGTCTCATCCAAGTAATATAAATTTTGTGTTTGTTGTTTTTATTGTTAGGTAATCATTGTTTATGACAACATACTTCTTTTCTCATTTCAGAGAGGTGGTTTTGGCAGAGGACGGTCCACACTTCAGTGATATGTACTTTGTGTTTCTTTAAACCAATGGCTGAAGTAAATTGATTATCATAAAACATTTGTGTCTGAATTAGCATGGTGCTTTATTTGCTAGGTTAGATGTTGGGAAGGAATGCGTTAACCACACCCCCACTATAATCACCCTCATCTCTTTTTCCATGAAATATTGTAAAGCTGCGGGGATTTTTAAAACCATCGATATTCCACGAATTCATTTTCTTGTTGAATGCAATGCCTCCAACATTCAAAGGACTTCATTAAGTGCTGTGGGGTTAAAACGAGTTTTTTCTTAGGTATTTCGAAATGTATGTAATGCCATGTTAAAGGAAGAGGCCTGACATCAAAATATCTCCTCAAATGTGGAAGTAGGCCTATTTTGTCAACAATAATCAACTGACAAAATTTCATGTGATAAAACTCTAGGTAATTTCTGGTAAACAGATTTGTTCACGTGCCCTCAAAAAGATTAATTAATTTTTGAAAATGCCTGGATTTTTTTTATACAGACCCTCATTAACTCCATAGGCCTGTTTTTTTTTCGGAAAGCACGAAAATTTCCCGTTGTTTTGGGAATATTATCTGGAACTTTGGAAACTTTGAAGGAACAAATCTCGTATGAAGTTTATTTTTTAATTTAAAAGCTCTGCAGTTCCAAACATCCACACCACGCTTGCCACCTTTTTTGTTTTGTTTTTCCATCGCACCTGCTTCCATGATCCTTTCGTGAAATTTTGGATGTGAATGAACAATGCCATTAGTTAGGCAAAGTCTCTTTGTTGTATGTGTTGACTGCACTCCTGGAGTGGCTTCCTTATACCCGTACGAATCAAACTTGTTCAGTCAAAAATGTGCTGCCACCCCCCATTTCAGAGATATAGCCCCCCAAAGGACACCAAAATGAGCCCAAACTTGGGTGTCTGTGGGGATTGATGAATTGTAGCAAACATGCATTTTCCCCCCATAATTAAAAAATGGCCTAAAATCCCAAAAATTAGCCATTTCTGGGTTGTCTGTATAGGTCGGTTGAATTCTTTTACAGTATCCATTCTTGGCGAGTGTGTTTGCCACAGTTCACTGACAAGAAAATGCTCCATAGAAAAATTTGCGAAGCGTCTTCAATTCCAAGATAATGGTTTCCAAAGATGGTCAACAAATCGCCTTGGACAAATTAAAGGGAGCTACGTGAAAACAGAGAAATTAAAAAATATTGTTGAACCACAATGGGTTTTTAATGGAAAATCGCAGGATTAGAAATTAAAGTCTCTTACACTTAGCTCCCTTTAATTTGTCAATGGGGGTTGGCAATTTTTAGAAATTTGGGGGACCATTATTTTCTCAAAAATGGGGGGACGGAGCAAATTTTTGCATTGAGCATTTTCTCTTCAGTTTGCTGTGGCAAATACACTGGCCAAGAATGAATGCTGTAAAAGAACGACAACTGAATCAATTCCCACACACACGCACCCAAAAATGGGCTCATGTGGTGACTTTTGGTGGGCCAGACTCTGAAATGCAGGGTCGGAGCACATTTTGTCATACAAGTTTTATTCGCATGGAGCACATTTTGTCATACAAGTTTTATTCGCATGGGCATCAGAAATCCATTCCAGGAGTGCAGTCAGCATATATAGAACACTATTTGTACACCGTCCGGCAACAAACTGGGTCCATAGCCTGCCGGTTGAAATGTCAAACGATGAAGTTTTGGTCGATTTTTAATTGCACGCTTTCTCTCGCTCTCACGAGCCTGAAGCCAAAGGCGAAATTACACAAGGTTATACTATCAGATGCACGAGTATGAAGTCAACGGGCATTCTCTCTCTCGAATGCTTTCGCCGGTGTTGCGTGAAATTGGTGTCCCGCGGAATACCGATGGGTCCATTTTCACATGAAATTATGGAACCCCTGCAATAGGTATTTTATGCAAAAATGCAAAATCGACTGTGAAATAACGATACCATTCATGAAATTCTAAACCCTCCCTTTTTATTTCAAGCGTAAAATCATGACCCGATCACATTAGGCCCAGATTTTGTTTTGTGCGTGAAACAGAAACCCCTTCATTATTCTACGAATAAAATCTTTCTTCTGCCCTATTATTCCATGCATCAAACTCAAAATTGAACCCACATCATTATCACGGGGTTCATGAATTTACATAGGTAGGTAGGTATAAAATAAGGGATTCTTTTTCAAGCAAAAGGTTGAGGGTGGGGTTACTTTTTTATGCAAGAAATAAAGAGGGTGTTCAATATTTTGAATGGATACATTTCATGGTAATCTTTCCTTGAAAATTTTTAGAATTTTATTCATTTTTTTTTTTGAAAAATTGAAATTGAGGAATATTCCACATAACATCTCTCTCAGTATTCCACCGGATGCCACATTTCATGCAACACTGGTGGTGTTTTTCCTTTTAGCCAGGAAAAAAGAATGGCTTTTTTCTTTTGCTTTTAATGATGCTAAGAAGATTTTTTGGGAAAGCTTCTTTGCTGTTGTACTTTTATAAATTTATTATTTACAAAAATTGTAAAAAAGTGTCCGTTCAAAATGAGCTCCAATTT
>JASGXE010014896.1:0-11679 GCA_030068105.1 Sinentomon sp. SZTP_YWyxl
CTTCCCCCAAACTACCCTCCCTTACAACCTGAAAACATTTTCTTCGACGTTTTCTTGATCAAATATTTTGACTGAGAACATTTTGACTGTCTGCAGAGCGCAGCAGGAATGATGTCGGCATCCTGCACAAGAAACATACATATGTTGCTGAGATGCGATATTTTCCACTGAACAGATGTTTTCTGCAAAATGCGAGGCCAGCACAATTGAGCTCCGTGTATTTTTTCAGATTTGCCAACAGTGCTGCCGCCACATGGCAGCTTTACCGAAGCAAATGGTGCTCAAATGCAATGATTTTGGTGTTTTTGGAAAGGTGAAAGCTTCCCCAACAACTCTTCCACTGGTCGAAACCATGTTACAACGGAAGAAATCGCACAAACATTGAAAATGTGTGGCAGTAACCCAGAATTTGATAACATCTTCACAACAACACGTTAGATTTGTCAAATGATTGGAAGTTTTACCTGCAGAAAGTTTGGGATAATCATACATATCCGAATTCGCTCATTGTTTTGTAACACAGAAAGTTTCATCAAAATCCGTCACCAGGTTGCAGAGAAAATTCCATTTCTGTGGGCGTCGCACCGCTGATTGTCGCGCATTTCAGGCGGCTCCGCCGTCGCTCTTGCCAACATGGTGGCGTATTTGCGGATGAAAAGTGAAACACAACCTGGAACCATTTTCGCTGGGCTTTGTCGCTTCCAGGTCTCTTTATTACTTCCATGGCTCCACGGCCAGTTATAACCGTGAATACACCCACCAGGCGCGGCCCCGTGCAGCTACGGTTCATAGTCTACACGGTCCGAGCTCAATTTGTCTCGTTATTTTCTTGTGGCCTCCTTTTTGTTTAAATATTTAATCATTTATTTTTTGAACAACGCCCTCAAGGGATCACATGCCTTGAGGGCGTTGTTGACATGCCTTGAGGGCGTTGTGATTCTGTCCCACTTACACAGTCCTACCTGCAGTATGGAACCCAGCCTCAACATCCTGTATCCATGTCTCCATTTTTCATACTGAATCCAGAGCTCGTGAATCTGCTTCTCGCAATGCCGACTTTGGTTGCTTTGAAATTTTGAATACTTGCGCGAACGGGCACCGTGTGTTGTCAGAGGAAATGGCTATGATAAATGTTAACTGCGGCGCAGTGTTGCTGGCAAATCCCTATGATTCTGCCTCTACAACCTACTCCTGTGGCCTTTGTACTGCCTCCACCAAACTCCAAAGTCATCTCCATCTCCACTGCCCTGGCTACTGTGACTGCCACACTTTGCCAACTGAACCTTTTCGATCAGCTAGGTGAGGACAGGTGATCCCGGTGAAACGCTCTTCGTCGTCAACATTATCACAGATTAGGGGCTGCAGTTAATGTTTGCATGTTGTGGGAGTACCCACGTTGGGATGCCCGTTCTTATCAAATTTCGCACTTATTGTCCTGATTTTTATTTGTACACTGTATGAAAAATTTTAGTTCGTTGGCATTTGTTAGATCTCTGGCCGGGTATAGATGTGCGGTTAAGATTTTATGCCCTTGGTTTTTTGTATATGATTGGTTCGATTGGAATTCTTACTTAGGTCAATTTTCTTACATGTTCTGTCTGCTGTTTTGTGTATCAATTTGTATGTAAATGCTCTTTCATTTTGTGCATAATATTGCTGATAAATAAATCTGATATGTGTCGATGAATTAATTCCCGACTTTTCATTTTACAAAACCGCGGTTTTGCCGTAATATGTTGAAAAACCTGCTTGAAAGACCTAGTGGCGCCTCGTTGAAGCAGTTCCATGGTCCTTGCGCCTTTATATGTTGGCTAAACAGATGTTTCAAAGTTTAATCAAATCGAGGTAGCGTTTGTGAAAATTGCGATCTGAAAGGTCTGAATGACCTGCCGTTGAACCAAAACCATTCGCATTAAAGTTGATAGTACACTGCCACCTTGTTGGCATTGGCGTAAGAAACTATCGGACCTTATTTCCTTGCTGGTAAAGGTGAAGCGCTGCCAATGATGTATATATCTTAACTGGATAGCCAGCCCAGCTGCAGAAGACATGTCTCTTCCCCTCTTTGCTGGAGCCGCCATGCGGCAGGCAGAAAGCGCGATTTTTATTGCTGTGTCGCGCTGCCTGCCATGCAAACTCCATGCTCCTCGTCAAAATCGAATTTTCATTTTCACTTGAACTGACCTGAGAGCTGCTAGTTTGATTCTTTTGCCACTTTTCGAAATTTGGGTCACATCTTGGGTGCCCGCAACATCATCCCCTGTTGCTGTTTCATTTCCATTTTCACGCAATTACTATTGGATCCCAGCAAGCGATGGCATTGCAGCGAACATTTGCACAGTTCGGAAATTCGGGTTCATCATTTCCTGGGATCCAAAAGAGCTCTTTTGTTCTGAATTTCACCATTCCAATTCGCCAGAGCTATTGGTGCCAAATGTGACCAACTCCATCTGATCAAATTGGCACAAATTGCACTGGCAAACTTGAAAGTTGTCGAGTCGGTCAAAAACACATTATGCGATGGGGACAACGAAATTCAGTGGGACAATCGAAGACAAGTCAAAGTTTCTGGGCCAGAACGGCGACAATCTACGTATTGCAAATAATTCTGAGAGACAATCCACTTCACGGAACAGGAGCAATCAATTTCGCATTGTTCAGGGTACTCGAATCACACCTTAGTCATAATTTTGATTTTAAGATATGCACCTATTTTTGGATTTTAGATTTTTTGTTTCCAATTATTAACCTATGCGAACCTGTTCAAATGAATGGGGCAATCAATAGCTTGTTTTCCAGGGTACTCGAATCGGCACAAAAGACCTCACGTTCGTTCGGATCATCACACTGCGCACGTTAAAGAACACCTTGCTCCTGGTCCATGACAGAGGCTTGGCAGGTTACAAATCCACATATCTCGAGACACACTTCTCCGTTCTGTGCTTGACTCTCGTTGGGAAATCCTAACGGTTTGGCATACCCACAGCCCTGAGCACAGGTACCTATGCCGTAAAACGGATCCGAGTCGTCTCCGTTTCTTTGAATAATACAGAGCGGAGTTGGGCTACGGTTTTGGGGCATTATTCTCCTTGCGATCAGAAGGTGTGCAACAAAGTTCCTCCAAGCCAGCGGCTGCCAGCTCATAATGGCAAATGATGAAGATGAAGGTATGATCATATGCTAAAAACACATCCCAAAAGCAATGAATGACGTATAATGAGGTAACGATTCGAACACCCTGTATAGTGGCGGCGGAAAAAGATTACTCATACATGTGTTTTTCCCATTTGATTGTTGCCTCCGAAACTTTTTTTTCTTTCTTTTTACTCTTATGCATTTGGTAGAAATTAAAGTGCCAAATTGCAACGGAGCTTTCTAGAGGTGTCAGATTTTGACATCAGTCATGAAAGAGGATCTTTTATTTCTACAGCATGGAGTTTTTGCTGAAATCTCAATAATGCAAATTTTCACATGTATGGGTAATCTTTTTCCGCCGCCAGTATACAATGCGAAATTCATGCTCCAATTGCGTATGAAGTGGATCGTCCCCTCTGGTAGAATTGTCCGAAGCAGATTGTCCTCGTCCTGCCACAGATTAAGTTTCGTCTGAATTTGATTGTCCATCCGAAGGCATTGCCCCCGTCAACCTCTCGAGTCTCCATACGATGACAAAAATAGCGTGCCTCCCAAGAAAGAGAGAATGTTTTGGGAAGCAAATTTTCTCCGATGCAATTGTTTGTTTCTGTGTGTGACTCAGTAAGTCGTAATTGAGTTGAACCGTAAGGATTCCATAACTCGTCTCAGTTGATGAAACTCTTTTCAGAACGTACGGCCAACACGACGGGCTCATGTTTTCGTCAAATCGCACAAATTATTGACATGTCCTGAAGAACAAGTCATGTCCGAAGCAAATTCAGTAAACTCGCATTGTTTCAGAATGGTTAAACCGAAGCCAAGGCACAGGAGTCAACAGCAGTTGCTGTAAATATCCACAAAATCCAACGGGTCTGCCGTTTTTTTGCATTATTTTGAATTGTCACTACATTTTTGCCAGAATTCCGATTATGAGCGTGATTTAAATGCGGTTTTTCACGAAGCCCACGTTTTACCCGTCAACTCAATTCAATTGTTTGAAAAGTGACAAACATTTTTTGCCAGTACAAGAGAAAAGACGGACAAAACCCCCTGGATTCTCCTTATTTGAATGCGCTTAGATGGCTGGCAGTCGGTCTTTTGCCTACCGCATGGACGTCCATGCGAAGGGAGAAGGGCCATGCAGCAGACCCGAGCAGACGCGGCTCGCAGCAGGTATAAGATACAAAGCTGTCTATCCAGATAAGATAATATAGATCAGTGAGCGCTGCAGAGCGGATGCTGCTTCCGGAATAGTCACTGCCCTTTTCTTAGCTTTGCTGCACTGTAAAGAACTTTTTTTTATCTTTTTAGCTGCTTGGAACCCGAATAGACATTATGGTTACAATATCTGGACAGAGAAGATACCAAGATCAGCTGAGCCACTGAAATGGGAAGCTTTTCCCGAAGGGATCATGCCACCCGGTTGAAAGATCGTGCTCTCCAATTTGAGTTTTGTGGGCCGTCAAATCAATTTCAAGAATTAAATATTTATGCATTCCAAAATGTTTTCGAATATGACATGGCGCGCATAGCGTCGGTCGGTGCAAAGAGTCATGACACTCGTGCAAGGTGTGAATATGCATCAAACTCTGTTGATATAAGGTTAACCTTGATTTTGCTTGGCACTCAAAATTTCCCGTGTTCGAATGCAGTAGGCAGACCCTGTACATGTGGCGGAGATCCTCCAGCGGATACGCGCGGCCTTCTGCAAATCACACCGTTCGCCGAGTGGTGCATCAGGATGTCATGGTTAAAGCCTGTTGTTTTTACTGCACACCTGCCATCTCCTTCTGCAGCGCGGCCCGATTCAAAGCGCTTTGGAGATGAAACATTTGATAATACCTAAGCCCTCCATCTTCTCTATGTGCATTTTATCTGGGCAATGAATTTACCGGGTGTGCGTGCTGTGGAGTACACGCGTGCCGACTCTTTTATGCTGAGGACATAGTCTTAGACCTTCCTTCCTTCACCTACCGCACCACAATCAAGTATTCATGCTTTTAAATCGCAGTATAGTACGACCATTTTCAGCCCTCTCGACCATCACAGCACTGCATTTAACGGGAGCTTTACTGCGACTTCAAAAATCCAGAGTCCAGGTAGACACCGGTTGGCCTTGGCATACTTTCCTTCCGCCGACAAAGGGAACAATAGAATTCCCTTCCTTTTGTTCCCGAAATTCGAGCTCCTCTATACGAACAATGCCTTCGTTCTTTTGTCCAAACAACAAAGGGAACAAAAGAATTTATCTCCTTTGTTCGCAAAATTCGAGCTCCTCTATACGATACAATAGCTGCCCGGCAACAAAGGAAACAAAAGAATTTTTCTCCTTTGTTCCCAAAATTCGAGCTCCTCTATACGAACAATACCCATTGTTTGAACACCTGGCGTGGTCTTTTGTTGTAACACCTGGCCTGCCCTTCTTATAGGGTTGCTGTTCTCAGAACAGCGCAGGGAAAACACAATACGCCCTTTGTGCGAACACCTGGCCTGACCTTCTTATAGGGACGCTGTTCTCAGAACAGCGCTGGGTAAGAATAGCCTTTTGTTTGCGCATCTGTCCTTGCTCTTTTGTTAGAACACCTGGCCTCCTTGTCGGCGCAGAACCGCGTCGGGAAGAATACGATACCCATTGTTATCGCTCCCCGTCGCAACCATTGAATAGAATTTGGACCACCCGCATCATGCTTACTCACTAAACACAATACCTATTGTCCATCTCACATTGCACACCAACGGAAATGTTAGGAGGAACCGGTAGTGCTGACGTCAGAGGCGCTATGTATATCGTATGCGCCACAAGTCTCCCGTCAAATGGACGACTGCGGTTTGCGTATTTTCTCGCATTGTGGCTGTGAAATTGACGCTTTGTGCGGCAAGGTGTATCTCCTCCCGTTTGTGCTCATCAGCCAGAGTGAAGGCAGGGTGTTCTGGGTTAGCGTTCGTACTGAAAATGGTGGTTTTGGCAGCAGAATGGCGGCGGCATGAGGCACACCAACGACCAGTGGTTAATTCTTGTTTCTTTGTTTTATTTATTCGAGACCCTCCATAGAGCTCTGAGGAGGTGGCCGACAGAAACGGCTACTCGAGATTCCCACTCTAAATAACCGGTCACGATGCTTGATGCACAGCTACGGGATGGCAGAATACACAAAAATGATGGTCCATATGACGGGAAACTTACGTCGCTTACTGTATATGCTGCAAACAAATTCCGACATGAATCCCCTGCCTTGTTTGGCTCTCCCTGTCAAAGCCTGGCAGTTGCTGCGTTTTGCTCACCTATGTGCACAGATGAGGTCTTCCCAAAGCTGCAGGCTCTATTTGCCAAACAAACAGAAGCGCACTGCAGATTTCCAGCTATTGGGTTCATATTTCCCTCAAACAGACCCCCGGGGCCCTATAACATCCCCCTTTGGCCTCTAATCTCTGTCAAAAATTGCATTCAGATTGCACATTATCCCAACACAGGCTTCCTCTCTGAAGCGGCCACACCCCCCTTTTCTATTCAGACGGCCAGTTTCAACAATTGCTTTGGCTGGTTTAGGCTCAAAATGCCGCGCGTATCATGCATGACCGCATTCAATTGGTCTCCAGATGCACCTCAATACATCGTAAATTTACACACAACACCAAAATCATTAATATTTGGGTTCTATAAATTATTTTCTCGGCACGCACGCCCCTGCAAAATCAAAAGAACACTCAGGTGACTATATCAGGCAATATCACTAAGCAATTATTCTATAGATACACCCAGATCTGCGCCGCTCGGGCACTAAAAACTACAAAGTTCTCCTAGAGCATGCATAGCATGGCAGCTCGAACTCCGCTTAAAAGGGGAAATAAGGAAGAAATTTCCGAGCGGACCGGATAGCTCAGTCGGTAGCGCACTAGCCTCATAATCATAAGGCCCCGGGTTCGATTCCCGGTCGGTGCAAGAATTTTTCAGTTTCAAGAGCAGCGGAGTGCCACAGGAAACGCACTCCGAAAGTGTGACAGCACCTATAAGTACATGCCGTCTCCAATCTGATGTTCCACGGTTCGCTCCCCTCGCATTCCTGGACCTCTGACACAATAGCCATTGTTAGGTCTCGTTTTCCTGGAACCAGAACAAAAGAACAAAGGATCACATTGTACGCACCATAGTGGGACATGAATAGACTTGCTCCGTCAAAGGTTCCGAAACCCTGCATACCTATCCGTGCGCGGCGAAACGCACAGGAAGTGGCCCAGCGGAAGTAAGATGAGCAGTCCCCCTGTTCCTGCAAACCCTACCCACAATATACCCACATGTGCCCTATGCCTTGAACAAAAGAAATCCGGATCTCCTATGACCCTGATCCTCCAAAACCATAATTCCTCCTATTGTTCGACCTACAACACAATAGGCCAATGTTAGCACAGCTGCGCACGTGAATAGTCTTGCCCGGTGAAACGCATCGAGCACCGGCGCTCCTAAAAGAGTAGCGGACCCTAGTGCCGGCAGCTCTAAAGCAGAAATACAATGGACGACCCCCTGCTCCCCAATACCATACCCATAATACATCATGGCCCCAAAAGCCTGAACAAAAGAAAGATTACCATCAGACTCCTGCACCATTGTTGCTCCCATTCCATTGTTCCACCTATTGTCCGTCTTACAGCACAATAGGCCTTTGGCGGCACAACTGCGCACCGACAAAGGGAGAAACCATACAGAACTCCTATACAAACCTGCGGTATACCAAACCATCGGAATTGGGTGGTGTACGGCAGTGGCGTGCGGTCAGGGCAGGCAAGGCAGGCGCTGCCTGCCCAAGAAAAATCTCATGAATTGTGCATTTTCATTTTAAACAAACATTTGCAAGGACAGCAGAAGTCCATAATGTGAGCCACATTCGAGAAAGGCACACCCTGCTGCTGCTGAGCGCTGATGGTCTCCACTGAACGATGTCTGGACTGGGAACTCCCTTCTTTCCCAATGCCTTCAACCACAGAAGTTCATCATCGTGGAGTCATATGGACTGATAGCCATTCGGCTGGTGGTCCGCCTTTTACCTTGTTGCACACACCTTGGGCTCGCAAGGAGAACTATGCCCCATAATCGTAGCCCCATTTCTGCTCTGCATTCAACTGAACGACTCGGACCAGTTTTCCGGCGTATACACGCCAACCCGCAGGTTTCCCGGAGAGAGTCATGCTCTGCAGAGCAGTGATGTGCGACTTGTGAGATGTGGCTTCTCTGTTGTGTAACCTGCCAACCACTGTCTTGGACTTGGAGCTAGGTGTTCTTTAACGTGCGCAGTGTGATACGTACACGGGAACCTCCTTCTTAAAGTCCCATCCGAAGGACTAAGAGACTGGCCACTAAGTCTCTCTTCCGACCTCATTTACTGTGCCTCGCCCAGTGAGATGCACCATTTGTGCCACAGTAAATTTCTGCCCCGACGGGGAATCGAACTCGGTCACCTGGGTGGGAGTCCAATGCGCTAACCACTGCGCCACGAGGTTCGGACAAAAAAGTTACCCTACCCACCCTCTGTCTCAGACAAAACAGACAAAAAAACCAGACAAAAAAAGTTACCCTACCCACCCTCTGTCTCGCTGGTCTCCAGACTCAAGCGAATCCCCTGCTCAATTGGCGCATTGAGATGCAGAAGAGGCAGCAAATGATTTTGCCTGCTTTGAGGGATCTGCGGGGATGCGATGAAGCCCATGCCGCTCCATCCCTCCAGGTGAATCCACCCACCGCAAGTGGAGCAGTTCTTCTTGCCGGGGAGGCACTTTGAAATCTGCCTCCAGCTGCATCTTTGCCCAGTCAATGTTCGCATTGCTCTGTTGTCGTTGTTGCTCTGCTTTAAACTTTAAACTTGTGTAAGGTTTTCGGGGTGTTCCCCAGGGCTTCTTTTCGCCCACATCAACCCATTCATACTTTGCGCCTCACTCTGGCGCCATTCATACCAATCATTCACCATACCCACACTGGTGTTCGGTACCCCTGTATGTGTCTGTGGCTTTATTATGTTTCTGTAACTAGCCGCCACTCTTGGACGGACTAAGTGTTCTTTAACGTGCACATGGTGAATTGCACACGGGACCACCTTCTTAAAGTCCCTTCCGAAGGACTAGAAGACTTGCCACTGAGTCTCCCTTTCTGTCACTGCAGCCAGAATGGAGCATGACTCGCCTCTCGCTGTTCACAGCCTTCTGCTGTGATGGATAACAATTGCAGGCTGAGCCTGCGATGAGGGCAAACCTCGCTTCGTCAAAGGCATCCTGTTTGCCGCACTTTTTGAATGGAAAGAACGGCCAAATGTTGATTCAGGAGGAATGGGAATTGACTTGCAGCGGCATCGCCAGGCCTGTGCGAATGTGGGGGCATGGGGACATTGCTCCACAGTTATACTTTCTGCCCCATCTGGGCTTTGCTTGCTGTGTAATATTCTTTTGAAATTGAGACAAACAGATCGCATTGTCCTTTTCATTTCACATCACTTTCGAATCAGCTCACTAAAACATGTCGTCCACACCGTGTGCTGCTGTTCAACTGGATGCATACTGTTGTGAAAAATACTCAGTTTTTCAAAAAAATGAGCAGTCTGAGCACCATTTTAGGTTTCCCTTTTTCAAAATTTCTTCCCTTAGGGGAGGGTGACACCCCCTCCCCCGGCGTTGCGCTTCGCGCAACGCATCTTCGGGATGCGTTGGCTGAAGTGCCTGCCTGCATCTGACACCCACCGCACGCCACTGGTGTACGGCTTCGCTGCTGCGGGGGACGGTTGCGTGGTAATGCGGGTGCGGGCGAAAGCACCCTCCGGGGTTGGGGGACGCGGGCGTGGGGGCGAGAGAGAGAGAGAGAGAGAGAGAGAGAGAGAGGGAGGTGAAAGAGAGGGGAAAACCCCATTGTATCTATAACAAAACCAAGGGGGAAAACCCATTTCTCTCTAGTCTGTTTTACTTATGCGTCGTGAACCGTCATGATGTTTTTTATATGCATTTTTTCTACTCCCACTGCGCTGTTCATCTCCTTCTGATATCCAGCTGGCTGAAGACACAAAAAGCATGGAGTGTCGAACTGCATCGGCCGTCATGCCCTGTTCGCACTATGCTGGCGTGGGACTCAAAATGAGGCTGGAGAGTGCGACGTGAAAAGAGTGCCGTGGCCTCGAAAATGAGAAATGTTTGAATTTCGACGGCACAGCCGATTTCAGCCTGGCGTCGAAAATCAGACATGTTTGATTTTCGACGACGCAGCCGACCACGATTTCCTGTGTGCCGATGAGAAGAAGACCTTCTTCATTCAAATAAAGGAAGAGGCAGACAACTGGACCGAGTTTTGTAAAATCTCTGCCTGCACAAGATTGGTTGGCGGCTTGTCGAGTTCCCCTCTTGTTCCTGCCATTTCGCTTGGTTTTGCCACTTTCTGTAAAACGCGCATAGTTTTCCAGGTTTATGTTGGAACCAGATCCCTTTTGCAAAATGTACCCATTCCCCTGCAGCAATGTAACCCAATTCCCAGAATGAACCCTCCCCCTTGCATAATAACCCAATATCCGGAATGATCCCTTCATCATTTTTGCTCTTCGCAGCAGCACCATTTTGTTTTGCATGCCTCATTTCTGATTTTCAGTTTTTTGTGTCTGAAATGAAAAAGAGGCGTTTCTCTCGTGCTTTGGATGAATTCGATGAGCATGACTGTTCCTTCATTTTGAGACGAATAATGGGGGAAAATGGTGGGGGCACGATCCCCTTAAATTTACACAATGAAAAGTTGAAGGGATGGGAATAGCAATGGACCGCTCGGCGCCATGGCTTGCCAAAGAGGTCATGCGATTAAGCAACATATCTGCAATAAACAACAAAAATTTGCACGTTTTTGGAAGTTTCTCAACTGACAAAAATTTAAAGACCAGATAGGTACACACCTGCGCACGCACAAATTTGATTGGTGGCCATGCATGGCGTGATGGGTGGATGGGCATTAGCAATCAACTGCAAAGGACTGATGGACAGCATACCAAATCGAGTCTCCATACCAAATCGAATCACTATTTTCAGGCAGAAAAAAAGAGTGATTCCACACACGAAATCAAATGGGGCCTGACGTCACGCGCAATGAAACAAGGCAACAGTGCAACTTTGCAAAAACAACTTCGCATCATAGAAATTCATATAAGTTTTTCATTTTCAGCATTTGCTGTAATTTGTAACTTTTGTTTCTACTTGGACAACGGGCCAACATGCATGGAGCGAAACCACATTTTGTGGTTTTTCCACAAAAAAACCACACCAAAACCACATTCACGGAAAATCCATGTAGGCCCAATGTGGTGACATTTGGCGGGGGCCATCGGCATTTTTTCCACTAGAGAATCGTTCCGAATCACTCACTGCTGTGTCAATTCCCGTGTGTGGTGATCAAGTGTGGATTAACGCTATTCCGAGGTTGCGAATTAAATTTTCCGTGGAAGTAAATGGCGAAAATTTACTTCCCAACCACGGATTTGCGTTAATCCACACTGGATCACCCCACGGTTCGAGTGCGAAAAATCGCCTGAATCA
>JASGXE010014897.1:0-11990 GCA_030068105.1 Sinentomon sp. SZTP_YWyxl
AATGCATTCCGCAAGGAATTGTCGACTTTTTTCGAACAGGGTGAGGGTTGGGTAGGTCATTCTTGATGCATAATGGAATGCATCAATTCGAGCAATGCATTCCGCAAGGAATTGTCGACTTTTTTCGAACAGGGTGAGGGTTGGGTAGGTCATTCTTGATACATAATGGAATGCATCAATTCGAGCAATGCATTCCGCAAGGAATTGTCGACTTTTTTCGAACAGGGTGAGGGTTGGGTAGGTCATTCTTGATGCATAATGGAATGCATCAATTCGAGCAATGCATTCCGCAAGGAATTGTCGACTTTTTTCGAACAGGGTGAGGGTTGGGTAGGTCATTCTTGATACATAATGGAATGCATCAATTCGAGCAATGCATTCCGCAAGGAAAAATGCATGGATTTTGCTCAGGATATTCATCTGAGTTTGTGAACATCCAATTGCGAGCAGCTGAAAATGGCACAAAATCAAAGGCCATTGTGACAAAATGAAGGCCATTGTGACAATTATTGCCAAAAATTCACACTGAGACTGCGGTCCTTATTTGTAACAGGTCAAAAGAACTTGTCGGCCGCAACTATCACATCATCCATTTCGCAAACAAATTAAATCGTCACCGTATCCCAGCACGAATGAGAGGTACTTTTTTGTGATGAAGAACTTTTTGGGATCAGTGTCGCAGTGGCGATAATGCATCTGCGAAATTGTAAACTTTAGACTTGTTTTACCTTTTTTTGTTTTAATTTGTCAGTGGATCTTTCTGCAGGTCTTTCAACGATATTTTGATATGAGTGGACCTCCTCAACAAAATATGGTTTCAAATTCTGCCTACAGTGTGTTCTCAATTATTCTTTTCAGAAAGTATACTGCTAACACGAAATTTATTTCGGTTTTATGAAAATGCAGATACCTAAACCGATCAAGAAATGTATAATTGTTTTGGGGGCTTCCTATAGGTGTCTTGAAGGCAGTGGTCGGCATTGCAAATGGATCAGCAGGCGATACGACCACGTCAAGAGGTTAAAAAAACAAGTCATAAAATTGAAACCCACAGAGATCTCTCGACGTGTCACAATGCCATCGTCAGTTCAGTTGAGCTGACGATGGCGTCGTGACACGTCGAAAGATCTCCTCTGTGAGTTTTATTATTGTAACATTGTGTTTTTAACCTCTTGACCTGGTCGAATCGCCTGCTGATCCATTGGAAAAGGTATCTAAGGACACATATCGTCATGGGTGTGACACAGAAGCCTCCTTTTTGCGATGATTTTCCTTTCTGCGATGATTTTCTCTTGCGATCACAATAAAATTACCGATAGCCTTTTAACTGCATATAGTTTTTGCCCATCACACATTTCTTATAGGCTGCAGGTTACCGACATATCTAGCCTAGATATAGGCTCATAAATTGACTCTTAATATCTCCTGCCGCTTGCCAGCCGAATGAACCTGAGGGCGCAGTCTGCAAGGCTCTTCCTATTCATCTACCGCAGCAGATGAACTTGGGCTAACGTATCCTATCCTACGCATATTATAGCTCCCCTTGCCAGCAATATCCTGGCCAAGATACTTTCCCATCGGCTCCCTTTGGCCCTTCGCTTCGACTGTACCATTTTCGCGAAACCAACCACGCCCTTTGCTGTGTCCGATTAAACTTTTGGAGAATTTATGCGCTCCGGCGTTTGGACGGAGTGTGCCTCGAGGCTCGAGATCCCGCGGCATAAAAGTTTCGGTTGGTTTTCTTTGAGAAATGCGTTATGCTCTGAGTCGTGTACGGTTTACGGAGAAACTGAAGGATTTAAGCCACTGTGCTGATGATTGAGTGGAAAAGGATGGAATGATGGAAAATGATGGAATGTCGAATAACGAAAAACGATTGAATGGAACTGGATGTGGAATGGAAATGATGGAATAAATGGAAATGGAAAGTGATGGAAGGGAAATGGGAAGTGATGGAAGGGAAATGGAAATGATGGAATGGGAATGATGTAATGGCATGGAAGTGAAAATAATGAATGGAAATGGAGAGAAATGGAATGGAAGTGATGGAATGGAAATGGAAAGCGATGGAAAGGAAGTGATGGAATGGAAATGATGGAATGGCATGGAAATGGAAATAATGGAATGGAAATGGAAAGCGATGGAATGGAAGTGATGGAATGAAAATGGAAATGATTGAATGGAAATGGAAAGCGAGAATGGAAGTGATGGAATAGAAATGGAAATAATGGAATGGAAATGGAAATGATGGAATGGAAATGGAAATCATAGAAATGGAAATGCAGAGCGATAGAATGGAAGTGAGGAATGGAAATGGAAATGATGGAATGGTGGGATATGTTGAAATGGAAATGGATATGATGGAATGGAAATGGAAATGATGGAATGGAAATGGAAATGATGAAATGGAAATGGAAAATGATGGAATGGAAATTGAAAGAGATGGAATGAAGTGGTGGAATGGAAATGGAAATGATGGAACGGATATGGAAAGCGATGGAATGGAAGTGATGGAATGGAAATGGGAAATGATGGAATGGAAATGGAAATTGTTGAATGGAAATGGAAAGCGATGGAATAGAAGTGATGGAATGGAAATGGAAATGATGGAATGGAAACGGAAAGAGATGGAATGGAAGTGATGGAATGGAAATGGAAATGATCGAATGGAAATGGAAAGAGATGGAATGGAAACGGAAAGAGATGGAATGGAAATGATGGAATGGAAATGGAAATGATCGAATGGAAATGGAAAGAGATGGAATGGAAATGGAAATGGAAATTGTTGAATGGAAATGGAAAGCGATGGAAGAGAGTGATGGAATGGAAATGATGAAATGGAAATGGAAAGAGATGGAATGGAAGTGATGCAATGGGAGTGATGAAATGGGAGTGATGGAATGGAATTGATTGAATGAAAATGGAAAGCGATGGAAGTGATGGAATGGAAATGGGAAATGATGGAATGGAAATGGAAAGAGATGGAATGGAAGTGATGGAATGGAAACGGAAATGATGGAATGGATATGGAAAGCGATGGAATGGAAGTGATGGAATGGAAATAGAAATGATGGAATGGCATGTAAATGGAAATTGTTAAAATTGAAATGGAAGGCGATGGAATAGAAGTGATGGAATGGAAATGGAAATGATGGAATGGAAATGGAAATGATGGAATGGAAACGGAAAGAGATGGAATGGAAGTGATGGATTGGAAATGGAAATGATCGAATGGAAATGGAAAGAGATGGAATGGAAGTGAGGGAATGGCATGGAAATGGAAACTGTTGAATGGAAATGGAAAGCGATGGAATAGAAGTGATGGAATGGAAATGATGGAATGGAAATGGAAAGAGATGGAATGGAAGTGATGGAATGGGAGTGATGGAATGGGAGTGATGGAATGGGAGTGATGGAATGGAATTATGGAAATGGAAAGCGATGGAAGTGATGGAATGGAAATGGGAAACGATGGAATGGAAAGAGATGGAATGGAAATGATGGAATCGAAATGGAAAGAGATGGAATGGAAGTGATGGAACGGAAACGGAAATGATGGAATGGATATGGAAAGCGATGCAATGGAAGTGATGGAATGGAAATGGAAATGATGGAATGGCATGTAAATGGAAATTGTTGAATGGAAATGGAAGGCGATGGAATAGAAGTGATGGAATGGAAATGGAAATGATGGAATGGATGGAAAGCGATGGAATGGAAATGATGGAATGGAAATGGAAATGATGGAATGGCATGTAAATGGAAATGGAAGGCGATGGAATAGAAGTGATGGAATGGAAATGGAAAGAGATGGAATGGAAGTGATGGAATGGAAGTGATGGAATGGAATTGATGGAATGGAAATGGAATGGTCGAATGGAAATGGAATGATGGAATGGAAATGGAAATAGATGGAATGGAAATATGGAATGGAAATGGAAATGATGGAATGGAAATGGAAAGCTATGGAATCGGTGATGGAACGGAAGTGATTGAATGGAAGTGATGGAATGGAAATGAAATGAAATGATGAAATGGAAATGAAAAGCGATGGAATGGAAGTGATGGAATCGAAATGGAAATGATGGAATGGCATGGAAATGGAAATTGTTGAATGGAAATGGAAAGCGATGGAATGAAGTAATGGAATGGAAATGGAAATGGTGGAATGGAAATGGAAAGAGATGAAATGGAAGTGATGGAATGGAAGTGATGGAATGGAATTGATGGAATGGAAATAGAAAGCGATGGAAGTGATGGAATGGAAATGGGAAGTGATGGAATGGAAATGGAAAGAGATGGAATGCAAATGGAATGATGGAATGGAAATGGAATGATGGAATGGAAATGGAATGATGGAATGGAAATGGAATGATGGAATGGAAATGGAAAGAGCTGGAATGGAAATGGAAATGATGGAATGGAAATGGAAAGCGATGGAATCGGTGATGGAACGGAAGTGATGGAATGGAAGTGATGGAATGGAAATGATGGAATGGAAATGGAAAGTGATGGAATGGAAGTGATGGAATGGAAATGGAAAGTATGGAATGGAAATGGAAAGCGATGGAATGGAAGTGATGGAATGGAAATGGAAAAGAGATGTAATGCAAATGGAATGATGGAATGGAAATGGAATGATGGAATGGAAATGGAATGATGGAATGGAAATGGAATGATGGAATGGAAATGGAAAGAGATGGAATGGAAATGGAAATGATGGAATGGAAATGGAAAGCGATGGAATCGGTGATGGAACGGAAGTGATGGAATGGAAGTGATGGAATGGAAATGATGGAATGGAAATGGAAAGTAATGGAATGGAAGTGATGGAATGGAAATGGAAATTATGGAATGGAAATGGAAAGAGATGGAATAGAAGTGGTGGAATGGAAGTATGGAATGGAAGTGATGGAATGGAAATGGAAATGATGGAGTGGAAATGTGAAATGATGGAATGGAAATGAAAAGCGATGGAATGGAAGTGACGGAACGGAAATGGAAAGCGGTGGAATGGAAGTTATGGAATGGAAATGGAAATTATGAAATGGAAATGGAAATGATGGAATGGATAAGGAAAACGATGGAATGGAGGTGATGGAATGGAAACGGGAAATGATGGAATGGAAGTGGAGATGATGAAAATTATGGAAGAATGTTAACCATTTCGAAAGATTCGTAATTCCGAAAAATCGGAATTGTTGCGGAACTTTCGGCACTGCGAAATTCGGAATTATTCCGAGTGCTTGGAATACCGAAAGGAAAAGAAAAAATTCTGGAAGTTTCGGAACTTTTCCGAAATCGGTTTTTCCAGAGAGTCGGGATTTTCCGAAAATTACGGAATTCCGAAATATCGAAATTGAGCCGACTTTCGGAACTGTAAAAATTCGGAATTGTTCCGAGTGTCCGGAATTTCAGGAGCTTCGGAATTGTCCCAAAATTAGATTTTTGAGGAATCGGAATTTTCGGAAAGTTTCGGATTCCGTAAAACCGGCTTGTGAAAGGTGAAACTTTCGGATATCGAAGAATTCGGAACTCGAGGTGCAGCGTGGAGATTGCGGAATTCTCACGGAAAATCGAATTTCAGGGAAAGAGAAAGAGGCTTGGAGGGTCGGGTTCAAATTAAGGAAGATTGCTAAGCCGTGGCATTGATCGTTCCCGATGACGCATATTGCGCATTACCATCTCTGTAGTCAGGAAAACACAATCGAACCCGGACCCGCACTCTCCGCTTTCAGTCAACTTTCGAATTCCTGTGCAGTTATTTGTTAAGTTCAATAAGAACCTGCGCTTCTGGTTGATGCTTCAATTCCGGCACATGTTCCGGTGCCAATTTAAGGTCTCCCTGTGATGCGGTTTCGATTCCGACATCGCTAGGGAATCGCACCATAGTTCCGATTCCATTTAAAGTTCCGGTTCGGGCGAAAGATCCGATTCCAAAAGTGATTAGGTTCCGGTCGAAGAGCCGATTCCGGCGAAGACCCGATTCCGATCACGGGAAGGTCCGATTCCGTTTGAAATTCCGGATTGAAATTCCGATTCCGATTGGGGTTCCGATTCCGCAAATGGCTCGATTCCGGTCGAAGTTCCGATTCCGACGAAAGTCCCGTTTCAGGTCGCAGTTCCGACCCCGAGTGTTGTCCCGACACCTCAATATGTCCGATTCCGAATGGTCCCCCGATTCCGTTCCGACCCGCGCCGAGTTCAGGCCTCATTCCAAACCGAACCAAACTTTCCAGTTCAGACACACCGCTTTGGGACTTACGGTCGGAAAACTTATCATGAGGAAAAACTGCAAAGAGTTTGGCTGTGCAGTAAGCTAACAGGGCGTGGACCTGGATTCAATGCAGCAATGACCTGAACCCCATCAGGAAGGTAGGTCTATATTATCATCTTGCGTCGGGCTGCACTCGATACACTTAAGTTCGTATTTTTGGATATTTGTTTCGATCTGCACAATACACGAAATACCCAGTCAATGATGTTTTTCAGTGACAGCGATTCACCTTAACGCACCATTTAAGACTAAATACCGTAACGCAAATCCCATCAGACGGACGACGGACAGACAAGGAATGAGTTAGATTGGTCCACTTTATAGAGTAATAATTGTGTGAATGGAAACGTGAATAGGCCGAACAGCAATTGGGCGAGACATTTCCCTTGGGGCACATTTTCGGTGCCGAACATCCGAATCGCGCTGTGGCATCCCGGAATAGGTACCTACCTACCTACAATAAAAACCTCGAGTTTTCTGAATCTCAGTGGTTTTGCTCTCAGGTCAAAGCATCAAGTCACCCGTATCCAATCACAGATTTGTCAGTTTTACGAGTTCCGAGCGACGTGAATGCGGAAAGGGGTCTCAAGGTACTTGAATGAATGAATGAATGAATGAATGAATGAATATCTGTAATTGTGGGGGATTCCCCTTATCATACAACTGGTTACAAAGACAAGAAAATGACATAGAAGGAAGTAATAGACAGGCAGAATTTAAAACCTTGACTAAAATTAAACATTTCAATCCAAACAACATTCCAACCAGACAGACATTTCCACCATCAATCAATAAACTTTGCCCTTGCCACTGCACCTACCGAGCCATACTTGTGGACGGGGAAGGTGTAAAAAGATTTGATAGCCTGCGCCTAAGAATGGGCACGGACATCGGCGGTTCGAGGAGCTTGGAAGGGAGGGCATTCCAATCATTAATGGATTGTCCCAGAAAGGACGATTTGCCAAAGTCCCTCTTGAAGTAGAGGGGTCTCACTTTTAAGGCATGATCCTGTCGTGAATAGAACGTTGGAATTTTCTATCTGCTTCGATAGCTCACCCCATCCCCCTGACTCGCAAAGTACCCTGAAACAGCTTAAAATGCGCTGGATCTTTCTCCTCTCAGCTATAGTAGTCCCCAGCCAAGCTTGTCAAGAATAGCAGAAACACTGCTCAATTTCCTATAATCCCCAAAAACAAAACGAGCAGCTTGGCGCTGAACACGCTCCAGTGCTATCAAATGAATGGATAAGTATGGGTCCCAAGCTGTGGACGCATATTCAAGAATAGGTCTCACAAGAGACAGGTAAGCTTGTTCGCGGATTCTGGAGTTGCTCTTCCTGTAATTTCTTTTAACGAAGACGAAGTATAGCGCTCTCCACGCCTTTTTAGTGACCATTGCTATGTGACTAGTCCAATCAAGTTTCCTAGAAAATCTCACCCCCAGATAAACAACCTCCTTGCTGGGTGTCAGCCGAAACCCATTCAAAATGTATTGTACATCATCTTCACACGCCGCCCTCGAAAACCTTATTAAATTGCATTTCTGTTCATTTAATATCATTTTGGAGCCTACGCACCACTTAGAAATTGATAGCAAATCATCCTGGAGGATCCTTTGATCATCAGGTGAATCTATCTGCCTATATAACACACAATCGTCGGCAAAGAGACGCACCTGGGATTTTATCCCATGTGCTAAATCATTTATATACACAACAAACAACAAGGGACCCAAAATGCTGCCTTGGGGAACGCCAGACGACACAGATAGAGGCAGAGAAATACAATCCCCAACTTTGACGACCTGAGTTCTACCAGAGAGATAGCCGAATAACCAATTCAGAGTGACACTATCGAGACCCATGAATGCTAGCTTCCGCAACAGAATTGTGTGGTTGACAACATCGAAGGCCTTTGCAAAATCAATGAAGACCGCATCAACTTTCCCACCGGAATCCAATGCCATGGCCAAATTTTGGCTAAATGCTATAAGCTGAGTGCTGCAAGAAAAGCCAGGCCGGAAACCATGCTGTGCTGCGGACAAAACAGAACCGGATGCCAAAAAGTTGCTAACACGGTTGGCAATAAAAAATTCCAAAATTTTGGAGCAAGTCTCCAGAAGGCTTATCGGTCTGTAGTTTGTTGGATCTGCCCTTTTACCTTTTTTAAAGACAGGAACAATAACAGCTCTCTTCCACTCACTCGGGATATATCCCTCCCCCAGGCATGCTTCAAACATTAAAAACAAATACTTAGCAAAAACATTAGGCAACAATTTTAAAAGGTTAATACTCACAGAGCTGGGATTTTCAGCAACTTTAGCTTTCATTTTCACGATGCGCCTAGCAATCATAGCTTCAGTAATGAACGGTCCTTCAGTACTTGAGGTCACAATAAGCAAAACAGAGCTTGGTTCTATGCTGGGTTCTCAAACGCTCTGTTATTTAGCAAACATGCACATACACTGCAATACAGACCGCTACCTAGTAAGTCCTTAATTATCATCTTCAATCAATCCACGTCCGTGATATCATCTCCAACACCGCAAATTAGAAGTCACTTCCCTATTCGTAGTCACCTTCACCACTTCTTTCTTCCTTATATCAATTATAGTTTGCCTTTGAAAACCCTGCCTACTCTGGCATCACACAACATCAGGCCATCCGGAACCTTCCTCCACCGAACCCTCCAAAAGCCCCCGAAAGTTGTTCGGTGGATTCAGCAGCTTCGGGTTTGATCCAGCCGTCGCAGGTGTGCAAGGCCATCCCGAAGTCGCTTTCCTCAGGAGCGGAGGTCCTATCTGGAGCAGCACCTTCCGTTTCGTTTTCGCCGGCTGTTTATGGTTCAGTGGTTCAGCATGCTTCAACATAAATTTTACCGGGTCATAATTTGCGACTTCCATCGGTCCTGGCAGGCTGATGGACGACTGCGCCTCTCCGAAATCGACCAAAAGGAGTTATACGTAGCTTGTTCGCAAAATTTTCATATGACTTCTGCTGTTATAAAAATTGGTACCATTCCGCGTTGGGGAACCGAACTTCGGTAGCAGCCTGTTGCTGGCGTAAATGTCAGAATGTGTCAGAAATACTGCGTAAATGTCAGAAGGTGTTGTCGATTGTAGATGTTCAACGGATCATGGAGGAACGATCTAATGTTGGTGATAAATCGCTCAATGCGAGCGTCAAGGATCAGATCATAGGGGATCGCAAGACTGCATCAACTACTGTTGTCAAGACTACTGTGAATTCAGGGAATGCGAGACTCCATGCGGTAGTGGATGCAGATCAGCAGATCATTGTCCATCAAAACGATTCTTATGCTGAATCAGGTATTGGGAAGTAATCGTATTTTAACTGTAGATGTAGATCAGATCACTGAGGATTGAGACGGTTACAATTTAAATCAGGTATAGTGCATGGGGTGAGTCCATACCATTGCTGATGTGGATCAGCTGTTATGGAAAATCAGTAACGAAAAATCGTGCAACGCTAGTGACAAGTCACTGAGGATGTTGATCAGCTTGTGGAGGATCAAGACGATTCCGATGTTAAAGTAGGTCATAGCTGTTTGCCGCTGAATGTGGATGCAGATCACTAGACTATGGCGGATCAAAACGACTCTCATCCTTACTCAGGTAATGGGAGAGTCCTCTCTTTATAGAGTAGATCATCGAGGATCAAGACGATTTCTATGTTGAATATGATAATGGGAGGGTCAACACGATTTCAGATGTTGATCAGGTCATAGATGATGAAGATGATCGACAGAATGGTCCTCTCCATTGCTGACAAAGAATCGATCATGGAAGATTATAAGATGATGTGATGCTAGATCAGGTAATACACGTCCAGACGATTGTAGATATACGAATCAGCGAAGTCGTGGCGGGTCAAGACCAAATCAGGCAACGGAAGGGTCCAAGATTGTATATGGGTTTGATTGAGAAATGAAGTATCGAGAGACTGTGATGCTGGTTCACATGAATGTAGATATAGATCAGGTCTTGGGGGATCATGCTAAACCAGATAATGGGATTCCAGACAATAATAGACGTTGGTCAGTTCATGGAAAATCAAAGCGATTTTAATGCTTTTCGTTCAAGCAATAGCAGGATCCGGTCGATTGTAGATGTTGAGGTCTTGGATGACAAAGTCGAATCTAATGCTAAATCAGCAGTGCCCGATTTGTTGAAAGTTAACTGGGGAGGGTAAACCTTAAATTTTAGGGAAAATACCCATATTTATGCTTAAAATAACTCAATTTTGGCTGAAATATTTTTCAACTGGGGGGCAATACCCACCGTACCCTCTACAAATCGCGCCCTGTAAATCAGGTAATGGGATGTTCTGTACCGGATGTATAAGGTGTAGATTTGTGGATAATAAAGCGATTAGAATGCTAATTCAGGTATGGGGGGCTCTAGCCAATTGTAGTTATGGATCGAGAGATGAAGCTATATTGTTATATACTCGTAAAATCAAGGCGACTGTAAAACATGCAATGAAAGGGTCAAGTCGAGGATGGATATTGATGACGTCACGGAGGACCAAGACCATTCCAACGTTAAATCAGGCAATGGCAGGGCGCCCTAGATTATGGATGCATGTGAAATCAGGTACCTGTAATGCAAAGGTTCAGACGACCATAAATGCAGACCAGGTATAATTATTGAGGATGAAGGCGATTGCAATGTTACATCAGGTGTTGGATACCACATGGAAAAAGGTGTGGATGATGTCACACAAGATCAAGACGATATATTGTAGTGCAGTATTGCTTAATGTGAGGGTCAGGCGATTGAGTGTGATAGTTGAGGAGGAACACTACGGTGCTAAATGCAAAAACCAGAAAATGAAAGAGGATAGATAATGTTAGATTTGGATCGGGTCATGAGGAATACAGATGCTTGCACCTTTAAATCAGGTGGGTCTGGGAAGGTGATTGCGGAGGAGATGAACAGGTTATGGCAGATGAAGAGGACTGCATACCTCAAGAAATTGGAGGGTACAGGCGAATCCATGTCATTGAGGATCAAAATGATTGCGATGATAAATCAAAAAATACGATAGAAGAGTGATCCATGCAACAATATATGCTGATCAGGTCATGTCGGATAAAGGCGAGTTGTTGAAGGACGCACAGATGATTTCAGATTTATTCAGAGCTGTAAATGATTTCAAAATGAGATCGTGGTCATTGAGGATCCAGAATGGCCTCACAACAGTCGATTTTGCCATCATATTTGAGAAGATTCTCAATTATTTAAGAGTAGGTACTCGCAAATTTATTTTTTGAAAAGGATCTTGAGAGGAATCGTGACTTACATTATTTCACAGATAATCTCCTTTCTTGAGAGAGTTCCCAAAAACAGTGAAACTTCACAAAAGCTTTTCCATGTTGGTTGACGCTGATGTTAGGCGGCAGGGAGCCATAGTGCTTTCAGGCGCAGTGCACTTCCATTTTTGGTCAACATTTCTTTAAACCTTTATCCAAATTTTATTATTGCAACACACATTGCAGCAGAACTTGGACGCCGTTTTTAAAGTCACTGCGCATGAAAGGACCCGAATTATCTCGTTAAGATGATCTTATTGGCCTGTGGGTGACAAAGAGAGAAGATGCATTTCCTGTCACGTTTCAAATTTTGGAACCTTCTCAACTTGAGATTTTTTAATGATGTTTAAAACGTTTGAACGAAATCCTCCATAAGAACC
>JASGXE010014898.1:0-11726 GCA_030068105.1 Sinentomon sp. SZTP_YWyxl
GAAGTTATGCGTTACCACATGTAGCTGCTCACTGTAAAGTTCAAACGGAATAAGTCCAATAAAGAACCTCAATCAAAGACCAAAAAAAGCTATTTTTTCCGTCTTATTCAGTCAGTACATGTCGGAAACGTAAGAATTCCAAATTACCTATACAGAAAGAATAAAAAATGTCAGCGCCATTCTTCTATTTTTAGACTTTTCCTTTCTGTGTGAAACCGAAATAAATTCAGGCTAATTCATGTTTTTGGGGCAATTCAAGTTTTAAAGCTTGAATTTTCACATTCAATGTAATTCTGAAAACAGAGATACTATGTTGATAAATTACAATTCTCTCTGCTGTCATGATATTCCACATATCGGTTGCAAGCTCTAGAGTTGGAATAAGCATGCATCCATCACTGAGGCCAACTGATGTTCTGAATATTTCGTCAGCGTTCAGCACATATGCGAGAGGTCGGCAGTCCCACTCACGAGTCCAAAGCATTCGACAAATTGTTTGTGTTGACGTTTAAAAGAACCACGGCTTTCAATTCCCACGTGTCAAGATGAACATCGCAACAAGTGTGGCTAGAAAGAGATACCTATCTTTGATGACTTTAAAGACAGGTAAAACTGTTAGCACAGGAAGTGACTGTGCTGCCGGAATTTTTCCTGCAGTCTTTTCACTGAGACCTGCCATTGTGGGGACTTCCGTCACGTCTGCGGAGACGCAGTATGATTCAATTTAGATCAATTTTTGGAGCTACTTGATAGAAAATTTAATTCTTCCGCTTTGCATCGCAACATGCAGGCAGTGAAAACACCAGCATTTTCGTGTTTGAGTTGATATACCCCTGAAAACAATCGGCTATACTCCTCCAAGCTCACGGTGCAGTGCTAATTGCGTGTGTTGAATTTAATTAAGGGGCAAAGTTTCGGAGAACACACATGAAACTCACAACTGGTGGCCAAGGTCTTTGAGGAAGGGAGATGCAGACCTGGCAAATTCAGTGGCCATCCAATTGCTGCAGATCTCGATCCAGTCTCACACAGTGGCGTATACAGTATGAGCGATCTTATCGGCGAACATAGCCGAGCATATCAGACTTGATTAGTTTTTATTTTGCATGCTTTTTCGCTTTTTGCGCATTCCGGGTCGATGGCACGAACACAGCAGAATTTACGAGGAGTCGAAAACGTACATGGTGCAACAAAACTTGGAATCGCATTGCGATTGTGTTTCTACGTGCTCTGGCCATTCCATGAAAAAATCGTTACAATGCTTGAAATGCAACGCCAAAGGACCCAACAAGAGCACTCAAAAGAAATACGATGTTACAATTGAAAGGAATTAACGCTCGCTGCAAAAATCGCTTCAAATATGGGGATTTGATGATCTTCGTTTGGAGTTCGAAACGTCTGCAAGCAATCACAATGACTCATATTCACTGTGACAGGGCCAAGAAGCCATAAACATGCAAATTACGATACGATCAAAAAGGAAGAACCTGAGACGCTCCAAAATTTTGTCAAAGAGATCGAAACCTGTCGAACCGACCTAACAAGGGAACGCCGTTAACCTGGTTATAATTCCGACCCGAACCTCAATGTGATCCTGCCCCTTCTTCGCCCCATGGAAGGCTTCAAAAGATCAATTTCCGGACAATGGCCTCAGCACCAACCTCACTCATTGCGACCCAGAATTCCGTGACCATGAATGTCAAAAAAGTTCCACAAATGAAACAATTTTTTTTTTGATAAAGACAACTGCTGTTGTCATTGTGTTTGAACTTCTGCATCCATGTCTGGCCGCGAAAGGGCAATTTCTCGCAAGATGATCAGGAATAAAAAAACAACGCAAAATTTCAGTCTTTGGAAATAAGAAAAAGATAGGAAACCGTTTTTTCAGCTTCAGTATTTGTTTTGGACCCTTTTCAGGCAGTGTGGCAAGAGGCGCTCGGATATCTTCCATGCCGCACAATGTTTTTGATGCACAACCAATTGAAATCGGTTCTGAAACCCAACAACAAAACAATAAGAATTTCGCCCGTCATTTCAACTCCTTTTCAGATTTCTTGCCAGTTAGCTTTCGGGATGTGTCAATGAAAAGCAATAAATTGTGTTGTTCATAATGTCACTCGATCGCAACGGCCTATTTCATTACGTTCAAGTTGAGGCACCCAGCCCTCTTCACTGTCCAGCTGACTTGAGATAATTTCGGCTCGAGCAAAACCCATAGAATGCCAAATTCAACCTTTCCAGAGCATAACAAACTATCCTAACTTGCCAGAAACTGATGGAATTTTGCTGATGAGATGAAGAACGTTATTCCGAAGTCTGACAGAATGTGTTCATGTTGGGTGGGAATCATCTGGTATTGAAAATCTTGGAGATAATCACGTGAGCCGAACGGCCGCTCTAGCCGTTTTTGGCCAGGGACAAGGAAAACTTTTTTGGACGTTTTGGCCAGGGCCAAGGAAGACCCTAGTTTTCGCTGTTCGGTCTAGAGGTCTGATCCTCCAATGAGGTGCGCTGCAATGTGCATCGCAGGGACAAGCTCCAGCGTAGGTCCCTTCACAAACATGCTGCAATAGCGCCAGCAGGTTTGCCTTTTCGACAAACTTCCGGTTCTCCAACTCTCGACCAACCGAGCACCCTGCACGCTCTTTCAAAAGCAATTTTTTCTTAATCATTATTTGTCAATATTTTTTAAAAACAAACAATATCTTCGAAGAAAAGGCAGCAGATTCGCCTTTTCGCGTAATCGCTGCAGCGATGACCTGTCGCCAATGTTCGGAGATAATAGCACTTATACTGTATAAGGGGGGCGGGGGGGCGGCCGCCCCCTAACAACTACCAGTGTGTAGATAAATGCCATCGATCGAAATGGGGGTTGAAAATGAAACATTAAAAATTTTATTTTTTTTATTTTTTTCAATGCCGGGTTAACGCTAACCCTAGTTGCCTGGCAAATTTTTAGCACAGAAGTCAATGGCGAAAATTTGCCAAGCAAGTCGGAGTTAGCGTTAACCCAGTATTGATCTCTCCGGCCGCCGTTAAAAAAATGAAGGCTGTCCACCCAATTCTTTCAGCCAGAGAAAAGGACTGTTGTTCGATGGGCAAATTGCAAAGTTGGACTGTTCATTTCAATGTTTATTTTGACTAAATTGTCTAAATTTCCAGAAAATTAAAATGATCCAGAAAAAACTTATTTTTCTTGTGTTTTAGGCTGTTGCACAAAATCAAAACGATTTACGAAACATGGTCAATGATTTCAAAATTTTCCCCTTCCTGCTAACGCGTGAACAAATGGCTTTTTGAGTTCAAAAATCTACCCGTTATCATTTTGTCATTTTGCCTTCTGCTTTCAAAATTTTCATTTGACAGCAGCAGAAGCACTGCTGTCGCAGAAGCACTGCTTCTGCTGTCAGTGCTTCTGCTGTCAATGAAAGTTTTGAGGAATTCAAGGCCACGCAGCGAGAATCGAAATTCATTCTTGCTTGCTTGTTGTTTTTCTTGGCATCTGTCTCCTATTTATCATCATGAAATGAAATGGTGTCACATGCAAAGTGAGTGAGGTGGCAATTTTTGCACTATCTGGTGTTGTCCGCAAATGGAGAACAGAGAAAGAGGCAAGAAGCTTCCTGTGATGTGGATACCACACCACGGTATCCTGCTACATGCTACACTTTATTGTGTAGCATGTAGCAGGAAGGATTTTATTTTTTTTACTTTATTCCAAGTTCTGAAGGTTTCACCTTTCAAGCGACGGAACACGGGTTCAGCATGCATGCTCACTTGCGGCTGTTGCAATAAAGGAGCCCAGGTACGGCAGGACACGCCCCTCCGGCTGACGCGTCCTTGGTGGCCAAAAAGTGACCAAAACTGGCAAAAAATGCATGCTAAAACTGCAAAATTTCTTGCGCCTCTGGGGGACGGAGTCCCCCAGACCCCCTGCTAGGGGCTCTGCCCGTTGGAACCCCGCTGGCGCGCTGCCCCAGACCCCGGATACTGGGGGCTCCGCCCCCAGACCCCCCTACGATCCTAGCCTTTCTGACTGCTGACCGCCCCCCATATGGGCATGTTAGATACGCCACTGGTCTCACACATGACATGAACACAACGTACAGGGTTGCCCACATGCAGTATCGAACAATTTTGCGTACTATTGCGTTTGAATTCTTTTCCATTTCCAACAACAACACAGAGTCGCTTTTCATTTGAACAGATTCGTGTTTTCACATGTTGCTGAAAATGTCTTGCTTCGGCCTGCTGTTTTGCTGCGAGTGACAACAACCTGGATCTTTTCACACGGTTCGGTGAAACTTCAAATGTGCGTGGAATTTCTGCCGAACCGAAATCAGCATTCTTGCTTGAACTCCTGCGCTGCCTAAAATACGCTGATGTCCGTCAATCTTTGGGAGCCTCGTGTGCAAAGTTCAAACCGTTATCAAGATCCGACGTCATCATTAATCGCCGTTGCCAGGAAACTCACGAGTCCTCCGGGTCTGTCTGTTTCTGTTGGATGCATTGCAGGTCACTTTGAACAAAACTCACCGCGCATTGCTTGTGCGACTCCTTCGTGGCAAGCAAAAAAGTTCATTTTTCAAAAAACCAAAAAGTTCAATTTTTCAAAAAACCAAAAAGTTCAATTTTTCAAAAAACCATTCGATCCTGACTTTTCGTTACCCAGTACGTGCTCTACGGCGTTTGGTGTCATTTTGAATTTTCGACCCCCGAGATATACATAGAGAATGAATAGGTACCCAGAAAATATTGATGCCGACAGTGTATTCATAACGTTTTTTGTATTCTTCAAAACGTGGTGCAGTGAAAGAGATACCGAGATTTGGACATCGAGGCGGAGCGGGTCGACGTCGCATGCCTTTTGTTGTGGATCGCTCTGGGGCCGAAAATCTGGCTAAGGTCGCGGGACTTTGCATACCGCAGGACTTTGGCCTATACTGTTTCGTTGATGGTGTAGTTTCGCCAGAAATTTGTTGATGCTCAATGTATGAACGAATGCAAATTTTTTCAGATTGCGGGGAACAATACTCGTAGGTACCCAGAAATCTTGCGGGATGTAACGCTTGGACTAAAACTTGTTGTACTCGTACTTCCGCTGGTTGCAAAGTAATTTCTGCTTTGGTGACGATCGCACGCAACTGGAAGTTAACGTTTCCTCAGTGACAAAATCTTTCCACTCTTTTCAAAACAAAAAGAGCGAGGGTGAACGAAGTCCACAAAACCCCCCGAAATTATCAAAATTGGATTTGTTGTCCAGACGAAGTTTTGTGCTCCCATTTTCGTGTTGAAATAATTGTTCTTCGCCGCAACAGACGAGGTATAAATACAGGGTGTCCCGTAAAGCAACCCCCCTAAATATCAGAATAGATTCTCCTGAACCATACAAATCGAAGTTAATCACAGGAAAAAATTGATCCGACCCCCCAGACCTGTGTTATGCCCCCCAAAAACTCCCCAAAATGGACCCCAAAAGGGTCCATTTTGGGTGGTTTTGTGGGGGCATAACTCAGTAATGGGGGTCGGATCAATTTTTTCCACTGATAAACTTCAATTTGTATGGTCCTAGGGAATCTATTGTGAAATTTCGGTGGTTGATTTATGGGACACCCTGTATATGCGCTGTCATTTTTTGCTGCCATGGATGTTGCAAATTTCAAAAACAATTTGGTTGCATTACTTGAATAATTGTTTAAGCAGTCTCGCTCCATATCTGTTTTCAATTCGTCGATTGTTGTTGGCTGAAGGTGTTCCCTATCTTGGCTGGAAAGACACACTTTTGTAAACGCAAATGACAATTTGTTATTTTACAAAACAACTTCGAATAAATGAAGACCGAACAGTTTTTGGCCGCAATGAACACCAGAATGGTTTCAACTTCATACACCTTCATACGAGGCCCATAATTCCATTTTGGTTTTAGGGTACAAGGGGTGGAGTCAGTAAGGCTTTAGCTAATTCATAATACGTATAAAAGCCAAATTTGTTTTGGCAGAGAAGTCAAATATAACCAAAATTTGAACTACACAAAAGCTCTAATCTCTCACTTGGGCTTAGGACCTTTGGAAAAAACGTTTCATTTTTCTCAAGAACGCTCATGGTTAGACATCGATTGACACCTTGCTTGATGAAGGAAATCCTTATGCAACCAAGAACAGAAGAGTTGAGAGGTCATTGTTAATAGGTCACTTTCACGTTCCAAAAGTCCGAGATTAGTTAGAATGAAAAAGGAAAGCACAAATTTCAGAAGCAGAAGTGCTTTATTAAGAAATCACCATGCGACAGAAACATGCATCACGGAGATAAATTCTCATAGATCGCAGGGAGAGCAAAATTCCAAAAGCCCTCAACAATAATACTCCTTATGGGTGTACCCATGACGACATGCTTGTTATGATGTCCATAGATTCTCCAGCGAACAATATGTCATTTGACTGAAGTAGATTTACGAGTTGACCTATGCGAAACAGGTCAGGACTTGAATTATCAAAGTAAAATCGCATGCCAGATGCTGCAACAAAAATCTTCAGCCAGGTTGAATGGAGCATGGAGCTATACACACACACACAGCCCACACACATTGGCCCACAAACCTTGCTCCACACACCTTATAGCCCAGGGGATGAATAGGCCTACGGATGACTTAAAGGCACTACTTGCCTTGCGTGTATAGCGCGCATATTTTTTCCCCAATCCGCTTCCGCAAGCTCGTCTCTGATTGGTTGTTTAGAATCCAAGCCAATTTCAACATCCAATTTTCAAAATCTAACTTAATCAAACTGACCCAACCTGACAACCCCATTCCGACCCAAGAAAGAGTTGCAAAGCGGTGGCAAACATGCGCCAAATGGCAAAAAGGACTGGCAAGGCACAAATGCCAAAATTGATTACGTCACAAATTCAGACGACGGGATTGGCTGTCGCGATTTGCCGAAAAGAATTTGCCGAAAAGAAGGCATCATACCTTACGTCTTGTCTTGTCTTGTCTTGTCGATGCTCCTGTGCGCGGAAGTGGATTGGGGAAAAATACGCGCCTCACTCCAATCTGAGGGTTTTTGTCAGAGTGTTTTGATTGACTTTTCTGATTGACATCTCATTCTCATAATTTATTTGTTTCGATAATAATTCAACTATGTTTGCGAAATTTTCGAAAAAGATTCTTGTCACGGCAATAACATCCTCGTCGCATGCACAGAATTCGTAAGCTAATGCAATAAATGGTGCGCAGGCTTCAGCAGATAAGGGCCAAACCAAAAAAGCATTACCAAATGTTAGTGAGGAGACAGATAGGCGATAGGCTTATAGGGAAAGGGAAGTGTGCGAATAACTAGACAGGTAACAATTCCAGGAGAAAATTCCAATTCATAAATATTTACAGTCAAGAAGCATAAACCCAAAAGCAAATGATGATTGGTGGTGGCCATTTTCCGCACATTTTCTGTTGCGGGCAGAGGGGTAAGCCCCAAGACATGGCATGGCAGTCTTTCTTTCCCCATCAACTCTGTCCTGCAACAACACAGACACCAAATCCTGACCCCACCTTCAATTCCGAGAGCATATGGATATGGACAACCATGCGATTCTTCCACACACACACACACATCTTGGAAGGCTTTCATTTTGTCGAAAAAAAATTAGATTTAGAGAGTAGGAACACATGGAGTCTAAACCCAACAAAATCGGCCGACTTCACCGGTGGCAAAAATCCAAAATCCATCAAAGATTGGCGCAACTGGAAAGCAGCTGTCTTTTTTTTTACAAAATTCCAAGTCTACGAGTACAAGTGGCAATCTTGCAACGGAAACTCTCGGAAAGCCGCTTCTACAAAAGAATTACGTGCATTAATAATCCCTTGTAAGTACAAGTAGAAATCCCGATAGGCATGGCATGCGAGATATTCCCGGCATTTCGTTAAAGGTGCATGACAACAAAGCAAACGAGGTTAAAATATATTCGTATGATTTTTACATCCAAAGAGAGGTCTCAAAGCATAAAATACAGCCCATATATGTTCAGCAAACACCGCATTCCTCGGCCATATAGCCACATGAACATACCACTAACATTTTGCACGAAGAAAACATCAAAACATGATTATTAAAACCCACGGCCATGCAAGAATACGAAAATGATGTCCAGCACAGTGGATGAAAACGGAAAGTCAGTTCACCTCATTGACATCACCGCCACCTTTCTTGTTCTTTCTGCCATCGCCGTTGGCTGCGCACATCATGAACGGGTGGCTGTTTGGCTGAAGAAGTACGTTGGCGATCATGAAGACATTGATGAGCCAGCCTAAAACAGCCTTGCTGGCGAAGAGTGGAAGGAAGATCTCCCGGAGTAGCACGAGCACGCCGTCAAACGTTTCCAGATTTTCCTGGAACACAGAGAAATATATGGGATGGGATTATTTCCACCTTTTTCTCACGGGTTCTGCTCAGAAAAAAAAAGTAAAAGCTCTTCACAGTCCTCATCTGTCAATCAGGGTGCATGTGGCTGCGTCCCTTCTTGAGTCCTTACATGGCCGTAGCCAAATAGAAGAATGCATTTGGTCACGTAACCTATACGGTCGAGTCCCAATGTGATTTCCCTCGGCCCCATACAATGAGGGGGCAGTATTGTCGCAAGGGTTTTCGCATACTTCAGACCGTGCTGCCCAGAGGGTCAACCTCCAGAGGCAGCTTCTGTCACTCCTGTATGGATATACAGGCCATCAATAAACACAGCACTTGACAACATCGCAGCGGAATACGCCCTTCGTAAATCCCCTTGGGTTCCAGGCAAGAAATCCGATTCTTGGGTTAAAACAAGTTATCTTTACCCTATGTTTCGACGATTGAGTCTCGAAACGTAAAAATTTAAAACTGTATACATATTTGGGTTCTCAGATTCACCGACGGGTTTTCGTCCGTAAAGGGAAGCCAATCGCAACATTGAATTGGGTCCCAGGTAGAGGCGACACAAAACTTCAGTCAGAAGGCGCGAAAACAAAAAAATTCGAATTGGTGCTATGTATTTTCGTGGTTCTGCCGCTTCGCCAGGCGGTTTGGTGACTGCGTTTGGGCATTGTCTTTTTCCGCGCAAACCGCAAATGTTGCCAGAAATACGAGTATAGATATTACGAGTATACATGCATCTGGACATCCTGGTTCCCAAGTTTTGTGCATGTTGCCACAAATAAATTGCGCCAGCTGACTGACAAAATTCACAGAAGTGTTCGAAAACAAGTGGGTGGAATGAGGTATCACCAATCTCTGAAGGCATCATGATTCTCGCATTAGGTTATTTTAGGCACGTTCGGCTATTTTAGGCGAAGACCTTCTGACTGGGCTGTGCAGGCGAGCAGGTGATAACAAATGCGATTGGAGTAACTCGGCAAGCATGCTTACGAAGACGGTCATAACGTAATCAATCACATGGAAACTCATACGGTCTGCTGTTAACGGTAGTCACACCACCGTGCAGGGAATGAGTCACTGAACCAGATCCTCTTGGCAATGGAAGAACCCTCGTCGAAGGATATGGAAACCCTATAGTTTTACTAGTTTCGGGAAACTCAATCGCCGAAACATTTATTAAAAGTGTTAGAATGACTTTTTTAAGGCGCTCTTTTCTTCTTGTCGTCGGCCCATGAAACGGTGTCTCTTTTCTGGATCAGAAAAAGCTATGGAAGCGCAGATCTTAAAATTTGTCGGAAATTCACAACCATAAAAAGGTTGAGATTCTTCCCAGCATTGAAATACTTCTGCTGTGAGGTCCCTCTACATTTGTCCAGGGATCTCAGGGAATTCAGGGATTCATTAACAGAAACTCTCTCAACTTTCAGAGGTTCTAATACTGCGTCAAATTTTTCCATTGATGTGATTGCAGAAATTTGAAAAAAGTCTCAGAGATTGGTAATGAATGTTGCAAAGGGGAAAATGCATCAAATTTATTCAGTACTCTCTTGTCTCTGTACACCTAATTCCATTTGTAGAAACAAACTGAAAATGCTTCACCCTCCGCTTAGTTTCTGCCGTATGTGCAATAAAACTTTGATTTTACCGCAAAATCGATTGGCTGCCGATATTCTAAGTATTACGAATCGATTATTTTCGACCGAGTTTTCGTTCTCACATGGGAATTTTGGTTTCTCTCTGAGTGTATTCGAGATCATTCCCTGTTTGTATCTCCAAATGGAATACGGTGCAGTATGCAGGAGGTGGTTTATTCCAATTTGATGCCACCTGTTGTGGAGGGTCCGGTGACAGGGATAGAACGGACTGAGGCAGAATTGGACTGAGGTAGAATTTTTCTATTTTTTGGTAGATTTTTTCCATTTCTCCGAGTTTGGTTGGGTTAGGTTAGAATAGTTTGGAATAAGTTAAGGCCAGGAGCAACCTACCTCCCTCCATGCCAAAATTCCCCCAAAACTCTGCCTTAGTCCACTTCTACATCGTCCGTTCTGCCCCATAGTCCCCCGATCCGTTGTGTGATTGTGTCGAAAATCGGCGATATCGTCATCAACTCGGCAATGCACACTCCATCGGCTGCTGAAGAAAGTGACTTCCGGTGGAAAATAGAAAGAAAACCCACAAGATCAAAACCCCTACACATTGTTAAATTTCAATCATTTTTGCTGAAATATCAGGCATCATTTCGGACATGCTCGTATATTCTTACCGATGCCGCTTTGATTTGCGTCGAATAAATAACAGTGCAGACAAAATCTTCGATGCAGATCAAAACTCCAATGGTGGCCCAGGTGTAAATGAAGCTACGGTAAGGAACAGTCAGCGAACCTGCGTATTGACAAAGAAATATGGAAAAAAGTTTCAAAGCAGGTTTATTCGTATCGAAAGATTTACTTCAAATAAAAAAATTCGTGTCCTGAGATTATTCGTCCTTTCCGAAGAAAGGAAGTTTCCATGAAAAGCACTTGTTTTTCAAAAGTGATAAACCACTCCAAACAAAACTGCCCGATTTCATTTCCATTCAAACTCACTGGAATTCAGATATCCGTCCACTTTAATGGAATATTCATCCACAGCAGTGTGTCTGAGATGATTTCAAAATTAAACTGGACTCCGCTACATATCAGAAGAAAAAATCAGCAGGATAATTTGCCTGTTCAAAGTGGTTTCTAATGTTGGTGGTTGGGGTGAATTGTTGCCATTAATTCAGAGACCTACATATATTTCTCGGCATGACCACCAATTCAAAATAAGGACTCTTCCATGCCCCAGAACTGATATGCAGAAATACTGTTTTCTTCAGCGAACTATTTCTGACTGGAATTCCTTGCCGGCAAAAATATTTAAAACCCCCATTTCCATAAACTTACTGAAACCACGTCTTAGTGCACTCTTTGAGAGCTCCATCGACTAGGCCTAACAATGTTCACGTCTCACCTCAATTATTTATCTGTATTATTCTATATCTGTGGTATTTGTTGCCGTTTTAATGAGGCTTTTTTGATTTGATATCTTGGAATGAGCTTCTTTTCATGATGTATTCAACATATTTTGTTCCATTTGTTTGTAATTTTTGCAATATCCACATGTTATATGAAACGGAGCCAAGCTCCTAAATATAAACAATCAAATCTATGTTTCCACTGCTCGGAGAGAAGACAGTGATATGGAAAAGAGAAAAATTCAAAATTTCTTCGTGACGCGCCCCATTCAATTTGAAGTGGAGGGGAATCTGTTGTCACTCGCATCAAATTGCGACAAGCCGTAGAA
>JASGXE010014899.1:0-12117 GCA_030068105.1 Sinentomon sp. SZTP_YWyxl
CTCTTCTTATTCTTTGTCCATTTTTAATTATCATCTGTGGTTGTGAGCTAAAATTAATACAAGGCTTGATCTCCCCTCGGCAAGAGGGGGAAACGAATAAGTTCTCGTGTCTTTTGCGAGAATACGATGAAATACAGGATGCCCATTGCTGTATTCTTCACTGGCATCCACCATCATAGTCAGCTGCAACTCGAGCTAATTTTAGTTTCTAAACGGATCCTTCTCCAAACAACTGAAAAGGATTAACATCGCGCACGGTAATCAAAATGTTCGCATGACTAATTCCATTAACTAAATCGACTAACAGCGGAGAGATCAAGACGGGGTAACGCTAACTCCGAGCTGCGAGGTAAATTTTTTCCATTTGAGCAGATGACAAAAATTTACCTCGCAGCTCGGAGTTAGCGTTACCCCCGTCATGATCTCTCCACCGAAAGTGTAAGAGAGACAGTGAAGGAAAATGGCCTTCTTTGCATTTGGAAAGTGTTGAAACGTTCTCTCTTCCAACACATGTTCCAACAAGGTGCAACAGCTGAACTTCGGAAAGGAGAGAGCGTTGCGATGATCGTCAACAAATGGAATGAGATCTCAGCAAGTCAGCACCAATTTCGGCAAGCAAGCCGCACGCTGTCTCTTTTTTCAGTTTCCTACCACCCCATTAGATTTTATGAAAAAATTGAATGCACCTGACTCGCTGACTGACCGACATTATTATTGGGCACTTCCAGACCTCTTGCAGCTTTGAAAATTCGGTGTCGGGCCTGTTTTTCCCCAACGCGCAGAAGAGGAAAAATCAGAACTGTTTTTGTATGTCAAAAGGGTGATTTTGGGGGTTTTCAAAATTTTTCATAAATTTTAACCTTTGCATGCCAGTGTGTGTAAACATTCACTTGGAACACACGAGTTTATAAAAGTGATGCCCGATGAATATTCAGTTGGCAAAAAAGTATTGAAGTGGTCATTTAGGGCTGTTCAACGGCTAAAGGCTGCTTTTAATGGTGCAGTCCAGATGGGGCAAAGCTTTCTTGTTACTTTCTTTAAAATAGTTGTTTGGTAGGCATCCTTGATGCACATCAGTGATTATTTACCCTTCTTGCAGCAGTTGGGATGCAATTTTGTTTTTTCAAGAAACTGACAAGAATAATAATGGTCATAAGAAGAGGAAAAAGGTCATTTAGTGGTGTTGCGCCACAGACAAAAATCATTGTGCAGACAACTAAACAAAAAAGTTGCCAATTTTATGAGGCGAGTCTGCCGTTTCCAATCCTTATTTTGCATTTTGGGTTGGTGATGACAGTTGGATGGAAGGTGTGGATCAATGAGGCTTGTTCTTAACGGGCATTTCAACTGAGGTATTCCCATCGCACCATAGCTCTACGAAAAAGTCTCAGGGTCCACCATGACTACGAACACGAGGAATTCAAAAGGTCACTTGACGCAAAATGGCACCCGAGTTCAGAAACCTGTCAACCATGTTCAAATAATTTTGGCAGGAATTGCACAATTGAAAGTCAAACCATGCCATCGCTCTCAGCAAGATATGTTTCTCATCTTGGCAGTCCACTGGATTTTTCAAAAAAAAAAAAAAAAAAATAGGTAGGTAATGCAGAAAGCCATACCATAAAGTCTTTTCATCAACTCTGGCCTGTTCAAACGGAGGTCAGTCAAGACTGTCCAATTTTGTGCTGATGGACTGACTGAACCAGGGATTTCATTCAAATCAAATAACTTAATTTGCAAGGACGAGAGTCCAGGTGCAAATCAACACAAAACATCAATGGTGATAATTATGCCAACAGAACAAGAGCACAAAAAGTCATGTTACTTCATCAGCCAAGATATGACATTTCGCTTGAAGGTGCCCACACTAATATCATTGCTGGGTAGAGGTTTTCTGTTTTTTTTGCAGAGGGTCTCTGCTTTTATTTTGGTTAATCCGATCCCAGAGAGTGCAGTTTTGTCTTGCCACCGCCATCGGCCCCCTCTCATGTGGCAACTGATGAAGGTTGAGAGGGATAGACAGAAACAACAATGTGGTCTTTGGGGAATTTGATCAGCCGCCATTTTATTTATTTTTCTATTATTTGCCAGGTCCAGGCTTTTGGGCTTTTTGCATTGAAGACAGTTCTTCCAGAAGACTTAACCGTCCTGGCTGGACTTGATCACCAAGTTTTGAATGTTGATCAGTTACAGATGCTGGCTTACCCCGGAATGGTGAGGTTCTCCATTTGATTGAATGTATTTTTCCATGAAAGATACATGCTACCACACGAGCCGAGATTGCAATTCCAGGTCATAGTTGGCACTCGGGTCCATTAAGGAAATGGGGCTGTTCTCGTAAAACAAATCAACAACACTCGGCAACAGTGGAATTGCGATGCCATGTTGATGTGCTTATGGTTATGAGTAGCTGGTGCTGGACTCTTCTGCTCATATCCTCTTCATGCCTTCTGCGAGTTTCAGAACCATTTGCCATGCTGATGTTTGGAAGTTGCTTTTTTATGTCCTGTTTCGATTTAGGCTAAATAAGTCTGGAGAAAGATGTTCTCATTTCTGCTTCAATACTAGCGTAAGAATTCAAATAGTCTATGAACAAAAAAAGATAAGAATCTTTCAAAGAGTGAGAGATTACAAGATAGAAAAAAGAGACAGGCTGTAAAAGGACTAGATAGGAAGAGAGGGTTAAGGTGCCTGAGGAAGGGAGGGAGGGATCAGCGGACTGCGGAAGGGATGGAACTTTTTTTGTTCATAGACTATTTGATTTCTTATTATTTCAGGATTTGATGGTTATGAGACTTTGTCTCCTACGTAATTTGCTCAATGAAATTTTCATTCTGCTCCGCCCCTCGGTGGGTTGTCTTCAAATTTTCTTATACTACACCCCTTCAGGTTTGGTAAGGTTCATGGAACTGCATGACAAAACAAAAATCACCACATACAAACAAAAATCACCACACACAATCTCATTTCTGCTGCTCCCCATGCGCTGTCTGCAATTCAAAATGTCTCTTCCGCCATGATGCACATCCATGCCATTATTGCACCACCCCAACCGCACCTCCCTCCACTTCTGTTCCCCTGGTCTTTCTCACCTTGTTGCAGTTTCTCTCACGATGCCTACATTTTCCCCATGCCCTCTGCAATGGAATGGAGGTCTTGCTGCATCTGATTCATGTTTATGAGACATCAGAAAGCAGTCCGAGAGAGTACCTAGTGATTCGGCCTGTCCTGGTCGAAAATAACGAATCACGAGTGTGTTTCTTTAAAAATTGATTCTCTTATTTTTGAGATCGGTATAAAAATAAAAAGTGTAATAAATATCGCTAGGTACTTACTTACAGGACAAGGAATTGGGGTTTCTTGAAAAGAAAATGCAAGAAGAAAGATAAAACACAGGCATCAATCATACGAGGATAAAAAAAATTGAAAAACAAAAGAATCTTTGTTGTGGGATTGAACTCGGAAAGAACCCTGAACAGATTTAGATACCGGGTTGGCTGTACAAATTAATTTGGCCTTTTTTCCATCAACTCTCATTTGCAGCCCATGCCTGCCAAAACTTGGCTAGCCCTGGAGAATTCCCAACAACCAATCAGAGTCATGCTTGTGGAAGTGGATTGGGGAAAAATATGCCTCCTTATGTTAATTGTTATGCTCTTGGACTTGGACCTCGCCGCTTTGGGGTGAAATGACCAGACAGCAAGCAGCCGGAACTCTCCTTCTGTGAGGTGCGAGCTAAAACATTGTGCAGCTTCGGTCAAGACGACAATTGCCAATTTCAAAAGGACTGTCTCACATGTTTCTGTTTTCCCAACGACAAAACACTTCAAATGAAGTGTTTCACAGTTTATATACAGTAGCGGCGGAAAAAGATTACTCATACAGTGGTTTTCCCATCTAACTGTTGCCTCCGAAACTTTTTTTTTTCTTTCTTTTTACTCTTATGCAGTTGGTAGAAATTAAAGCGCCAAATTGCAAAGTTTTCAAGAGGAGTCGGATTTTGGCCTCGGTTATAAAATAGGATCCATAATTTCTGTGGACTGTAGTTTTTGCCAAAATCTCAAAAATGGCAATTTTTTTATAGGTATGAGTTATCTATATTCCGCTGCTACTGTACATGCGTCACCGAAAAGCATGGAAAAAATTGCGATGGGCTCTTTCTTTTTCCAAAATGCATAAATGTGACTTTCTGTGAAATATGATGGAAAAAAGTGGACAACATCTCATTATGTTTGGGGAAAAGCATTCTCTCCAGGTGGGGAAAGGATGAGCATTGTCTTCAAGTAGTTAAAGGATTAGCACTCTGTTGAAATGGGAAAGGAAAAACAAACATTCCCTGAAGATGGGAAAGGAAAAACCAGTATCTCTTCAGATGTAGAAAGGCCAAACATTCTTTTGGGATGGGAAAAGGGAACGACTACATTCAGAGGGGAAATGAAAAACAATTATCTTCAAACGAAAAAAAAAAACAATTTCTTCAGACAGGAAAACCATTCTTGACAGACAGAAAAACAAAAACTTTCTCTTGCGATGGGTAAAGGATAAACATTCTCTTGGTACAAACAGGAAAAGAAAAGGTGTTCCGGCCAATGGAAGAATGCTCTCAATCTCCAGGAGATCTCTGATTTCCAGTGAACTGTGTAAGGCACTTGAAGACGTAGGCAAAAACAAGCACTTTCGAGAATCTTTTTTTAAAATTCTCAACAGTGAAGTATGAACTAAGAACTTTTCTTGGCAGCCATATGAGCGAACCATGCCAAGTGCACCTGGGCACGTGGACTTCAAGTGGTGTACTGTAGCAAGCACACCCACACAACATCCGCAGCATAAAGCTTTTTGTACTTAAGTGCCACATATAAGCACCACACACAAACTATCGCCTAACTAGGTATGTGTTTGTTTTAGGCAACCTCCATTGCACTTTGACTAAGGTTGCTATCACTTAAAGCCCCTGCACTTTCGCAAAACTTGATCGGTGGCTCATTCAAACTGGAATTGTTCTCTGGCGCAAAATTCGAACTGCTTGTGACGGAGAGTTTTGCAAGCGACAGAGAACCCGCAGCAGCCAGCAAGGATTCTTTGGAAGCACCACCCATGATGCCATTTGAGACGGATTTGTGGTCAGTGATGTCCATTTCGAAGCCATTTTGAACTGTGTCCGATGTTGCTTCACCGGCAGCATCAACGGACGTGCCGTTGCCGGATGAACCTGCTTCCTTCTCGTCCCACTCGATCTTGAACCTGGTCACTCGTGGACTTGAAGCAAGGATATTTCTGCAAAGCTGAAGCAAAATGCACGCAAAGAAACTAATCAAAGTTGACATTGGTGCCAAGAATACTAAGTCCCCTCCCCTGCAAGTTTCAATTTAATACTCCTATGGCTGGTTAGTCCCATAGCATGGCTTAACGTACAATTTAACAGCTTTTTCTCCGAGCTACCAATGAGTGGAATTCGATGGGAAAACCTTCCCATCTACCCTATTCTTACAATTTCTCACTGCACAACTTTTTGGTTCACTCACACCGAAAAAAAAATGAATCGGTCATGCTTTTTGCAGATGATGATGAGTTGGCTGCACGCACATGATAGTTCATAGGCTGCTGTCATGAACCACCCTGTAGGACGCAGAGGCGGAAGGGTGGCAAGTGATGGACAAGGCATGTGAAAGGGCAATCAATTGTTAGGTAATCATGCACAATTTGGTTATTTTTTTACCATGGTTGACTTTGGTTGTAATTATTAATTGTTCGGTAGTTTTATATTTTCCAATAAAAACCGTTAGATGCTGTTAATTCCAGTTAGCCAGGTCTGGCCTCACTGGCCATATTCTCCATTGCAATTCAACCCCAGGTTCAACTCAATGCATCCAATTGAACAGAACAGATGCACGCATGTTTCACAACATTTGAAAAGCAAAAGCATTGTCCATTGAAATGAAATTTTCGCAACAGAATTCTATCCATTGATTTGAATTGGTGTGGAATAAGGTGTGGACTTTCAACTGGAAAGCACTTTCAATGGGAGTGAAGGAAAGGCACCAGAAGTGAAGGCAGGGGTTAGGAGAGCGGCTAGGATGTAATAGCAGGGTTCTTTGCTTCACATGACTGGTTTTTTTCCACAACAATTCCAAGAAGACGAGTTTGTTTTCATTGCCCACAATTATTTCCATTATTTTCATTATGCCACAATTAGGTTTCAATAGACTTGCGGCAATAGAAAACGGAGCCTTCATCATCTCTGCAGTCACTCGAGAACCGAGAACTGTATCTTTTACTTTTTCTTATTCTCTGGCCAGAATGCATGCAACAGCTGCTCAGTCTGGGTGATGCACTTAGGCCTACTGGTGGAGGATTGAGAAGGGGACCAGAGATGATAAGGCATAGAGAACCAGGAAATGCAAGCTGCAGCGAAAACCCCCAATTACCTACCTTCGTATAATCGGGCACTGCTGGTGGTGCTTCGTTCATTTCAGGGTCGCTGTATTCGTTGTTGACAAAATATCCAATCCGGACAAATTCCTGACTCCTGTAGCTGCACGTCAAGAGCACGACAGTGACACCGACGGCATCAGCTGGTGGTATCTTCTCAGTCTTTGGTGGGTCAGCCTAAGAGAAAAAGGGAGAATAGAATTGAAATGGCAAGTTAGCCAACAAAATCGGGAATTGGGTTCAACCTGATTGGCATTAGTTTGCAAGTCAGCCTGAAAAGAGAGATGGAATTCCATTACAGTTTTGAAATTTAGACCTGTGCACATGAGTAGACCAAATTTGCAGATGTGGTTTGCATTTAAAAGATGGACACAAGCAGTACCTAAGTTGATAAAACAGTCAATTGGCAAACACTCAGAAGTGGGGGACGACCAGCAATAGGTGGTTAGGATAGACAAGTTACGTCAGGTTTGGTTGTTGGTGAGGATTGGTAGTGGTCAGGTTTGGTTAGGTAGCTACAGTTAAGAAATGAATAAAAGAAACTCAAATCGTATCTGCGAACTTGGTCTTCTCCACAAGTAGACAGGTCTTTGGAACTGTTGTCTGTTGAATTCAACACAGTGAATAAAATATCATTCGCCAGGCCCAGATAAGTCAAACGTTGGCTGTGGAGTTCAGCACTGCATCACAAATTACGAACTTCATTTCACCATAGATGTTGCTGAAATGCTTAGGTCCCAAAACTGAGTGTTCTCATCCACAATAACAGTGCAAAGAGACAATCAAATAACTTACCTACCTACAGTGCAGGAAAGAACCGAAACAAAAACAGTTTTTTTTAAACAAAAAAACAACAAAAAAAAAACAGTTTTTTTGAACAGAATGCCATGAATTGTGACAAAAAATGACAAAAAGTGTCTCTAGTTGACCAGCAAGCAAGCAACTCACCTGAAACACAAACATGTGCCGACCTTCTGGAACAGGGCCAACATAAACGGTGTCCAAAATCTGATCATATTCAGTTGACTCTGCCGAGCCAACATAGATGATGTTCCATTCCAAATCTGCCAAAGGAAAAGGATTACAAAAGTTCATACGAGACCTACTGAAAATAGCATACATAAATGTTTCTGCGACTGACAATAGGTTAGAAGTTAAGTTTGTTACGAGACCTGCTGACAATGAAATAGAAGTTTATGCAAAACACACGCAGGGAACAATAATTTTTCAGTTCAATTTTTCGAATCACACGGGGTGGAGTGACATCTGCACTTTGCTCAACTGGTTTTTTTCATGTGTGAAGGAAGAAAGGCTGCCTTCAGACAATGGTGATTGATTGATATAACTTGAAGAAAAATGGTATTCGTGCTGTAGAACACATTGCGAGAACTGGAAATTAGGTTGTTCTAATTGTCTCATTCGCGTCGGCGATGAGAGGTCTCGCCACTGTTTGCTGCTGGCGCTGGGACCCCGCAGTAGTTAATTTAGATTTTGCAACGAAGAACAGTTCTGGCACCTTCAAATTCAAGGTCATTCTTGACCAACTTTTGCCCATTTTCTAAAATCCACATCGCCAACCAAAATAAAAAAGGAACTGCCGTTCACTTTTGTTGGTCTATTAATGAAAACATGCACAAAATCAGACCTCTGCGCACAACAGCTCCAGACAATGGAATTCATGAGCCCAAAACAAAAAAAAAAAAGAGCAAAAGATCGTAAAACCTGATAAGAAAAAATGAACATCTTACCTTCCTTCAACTCTTCGATGCATTCAAATGTTATTTCAAACTGCAGAGGATTCAAAAACTGGGTTGGATTGTCCAGCACAACAACATTTGAAATTTGAACCTTTGACATGCTTGGTACCCAATAAAATAACCTAACGATACTGCAAGGCCCTGACGGAAAGGTAGAGAAATTAATGATAAATGGGTGGTGGTTGCCTGCTGGGTTGTATCTGTATCAATAGGTACCCATAGTGAGTAGTGTTGAAGAAATTAATTATTGTAATGAAATCTCAATTCTCAACTATGCTTCATGCTTGGCAATCCTCGAGTTCATGGCGACACTTTAATTTCAATTCAAATGCCTGTGGCCCCCAACTAAAAAAGTTAGCTTGGAACTTACTTGTCTCATAAATTGTGCATGTGCAACAATACCTGCATCTGGCTTCATGCTCTCTATCCCTGACCCTGTTCATGTTCATATTTTCCTCTCATTCGTCGTGACAGCCCTGATGCTGGGTTATGCCATTTCAAAGTTTCACCCTTCGCAGTCGTGCGGCCCATTTTGGAAATGTTCATCTGTGTGGCTCATATTCATCAGTGCTCATGTTCAATCGGAAAGGATGAAAAATAAAAATCCCTTCCATGACAAAAAAAAACAAAACAAAAATGCAAAACAACGAAAAAGATAAAAATCGTGTCCAGGAAATTTTCAGGTGATGTAAGCAGCAAACGATAAGCACCTGCCATTCAGCCATATGGCATGCATACAGGGCCCTTGAAACGTCTCCTGACAACCCCAGATGGGTGGACTGCATTTTGAGACACGTTCCCACGATGCCTGACCTCTTCCCTCCAGACCAGCAGGTTTGAGGTCAGTGACCATTCACATTAGGGCTGTGCAAATCGGCTTTCGAATCGAATCCGAATCAGTTGTCCAATTTCGAAGCGAATCCTTTCGAATCGAATCATTTTCTTCAAATCTCCAATCTTGAATCGAATCCCACCACTTCTCTCGAATCGAATGTTTTCGAATCGAATCTGGCCAGATTCGTGATTTTCGAATCGAATCCTCGAATCGAATCACGATTCACGCAGTCCTACAGGATAGTAAACATGAATTTTATTGTGGGCATTGCTCAGTGACACTTGTAAGCACTGTTTGGTTCCAGGTTGTGGCATACCTACGGGACTGTAGATCAATTTGGAAATTTTAAAAGGGTGGTCCCTGAAAACCGGACAGCCGGACAGGACTGCCGGACAGGACCACCGGACCGACCCGGACGGGTTAGGTTAGGTTAGATTAGGTTAGGATAGTCTATCTTAACCTAATCTAACCTAACCTAACCTGTCCGGGTCGGTCCGGCGGTCCTTTCTGCCTGTCCGGCAGTCCTGTCCGGCTGTCCGGTTTTCAGGGACCACCTTTTAAAAGATTTGAGAATCGATTAGAATATTTTTCGAATCATTGCAAAATCCCGAATCGATTCATTTCGAATCGAATCCTTTCCTTCGAATCTTGAATCCTGGTTCGAATCTTGCCACATTTTTCGAATCGCATATTTTCGAATCGAATCTGGCAAGATTCGCAATTGTCGAATCGAATAAAGATTCGCCCAGCCCTAATTCACATTTCTTTACGTTTTTCGGTGTAAATAAATGAAAATGGACTTCACTTCTCGACAAAATTTCCCTCACTCAGGCGACACGGACGGAGGCACTGCTGGGAATAGGGTCGATGCTCGATTCGCGTTCTATTCTCGCGTGCAGTGTTGTTCCAACACTTCTTTCATTTTACCCTATTTCAAGTGTGGAAAACCCCTATTTTTACCCTAAATTTTCATGAGTCCCTAAATTTGGCCCAATTGCATTGTTGAATCAACCAAACTGAAAACTGAACACAGCAGGCAATAGATTAGGTAGCATAAGCACTAGCATACGGTACCTACCAATCAATATGTTCCTTTTACTTTTGTCCTCATATTTTTGTTCGCCGTTTCAACAAAAATCCAAAATAGTTTTTAAGATTGAAAAAAGCCAGTTATCACAGATTTGATAATTATTGATTTACTTTATTCGCTGATCACCTGCCCCAGTTTCCTGTAACTCCGTTGTCGCAGGCATGGGTACCTTGGGGTTGTCTTTCATATTTTTGTGAATAATCAACCCTTGTCCTTAAGATTGCCTCGCAAAAGGTTCAACATCAGTCACTCCATGGGTGCCTCACAGAAAGCGGTTGCAGTGGGAAGTGACTAAAACGCTGAACCTGCTTGTCCTGCTTGTCTTGCTTGTCCTGCTGGTAATGGCCAGGTTAGGTTAGGTTAAGGTTATGTGAGGTTATTTTAGGTCAGGATAACCTAATCTAACAATAACCAAACCCATTTGACCTTTACCAGCAGGACAAGCAGGTTTCCAGCAGGACAAGCAGGACAAGCAGGTTCAGCGTTTTAGTCACACCCGTTGCAGTGAAGCGAATTGCAAGTCGAAGAAATTTCGTGACGCAGCGTTTTGGCCAGGGTTGGAAAAAAACATGTTTTTTCAAAAAAAAACATAAAAAACGTTTAAAACATTAAAAACATGTTTTTTTGTTCAAACGTTTTTTTTATCTGTTTTTTTCCCGTTGTTTAAAACGTGTTTTAAACGCTTTTTAAACAGTTTTAAACGTGTTCCAAAAGCTGCCAAGGCTAATTTTGCAATAATTTACCTAGTGACAATGGTACTGTAGAACAGAGTACCTACCTAAATCTGATACCGATACCGATACTTGAAAAAGGCAACAATAATGGTTTTATTGATAACAATAACAGAAAAAAGTTGAAAATTGAGTAAATAAGCAAAAAGCATTTTTTTGTTTTTGCAGATTGTTTTAAACAAAGCATTTCAAACAAGTTGCGGTTCTTTTAAACAAGTCTAAAACACAATTTTGTTTCAAACAAACTGTTTTAAATCAAGTCGTGGTTGTTTAAAACATGTTTAAAACAGATTGTTTTGAACAGAATGTTTTAAACGAACAACCCTGGTTTTGGCATGAGGAAATAGAGAGACTCTAGGGGCAACAATAGAGCGAAGGACCCTTGACCTTTTCCTGTGTTCACATTTCTGTCATTTTTGAATGCATGTTCTCAAATTCACGTGTTTAAAAGGTCGCTTTGTAAACAAACCCAAGAAGTTTCTATTGATGACTGTGCTCGTATTTGCCAATGACTGTCGCACAAGGAACAAGGATCGTTGGAGGCATTCAGGTGCGCCGTTATATACAGGAACTTTTCCCCGGATGACTGATCAATAACCGAAAAAATTTTCACGCCGACAACAGCGACAAAAGTCAAACAAATCACAACAGGAAATTGAGGCATGTCATCAGCGAACAGCTTTTCGAATCAATAAATATCAACTCTGTGATGGGTCCTTCCAAAACGCGGAAATCGCGGAATTTGCGGTCCGTGGCTGCAGTGCGAATATTGACCTCAAAACCTCCAAACCAAGCTGCCCCAATGCAACCTCACCCCACCTAACCTAACCCATTCAAACCAAACTCAACCCAACCTTACAGTAGATTACAGTAGATTACAGAGATTACAGTAGATACCCAGTTCTTTCCTTCTTGAACTGATGACTAAGAGGTGGATTCGTTTGGTGCATTCGACACAGATAAGAGCAGGAGCATACGATTGGCAGGTGCAAGACTGGACTATTTTTGGCAGCAAGATCAAAGTCGAAGCAAACTTAAAAATTTGCGTTCCTTTCTTCCCTTCTCAAAAAACAAGTAAAAATTCCCCCCAAAAAAAGAACAACACTGCAGTCGCGCGGCTCGATCTCGAGAAACGGCTGGAGCTCGTGAGCTCCTAATGTAATTTTGGCTATGTTGGTTTGGATGACTTCTTTGGATTCGTTAGGTTGGTTTGGTCGGGATAGGTTAGGCTAGGTTTAGGGTTAGGGTAGGTAAGTTTGGTTGGTTAGGTTAGGT
>JASGXE010014900.1:0-11574 GCA_030068105.1 Sinentomon sp. SZTP_YWyxl
TTGACATTCACCCATGGAAACTTAGGGCTAATTTTTACCTTTCTGGTCGGCAGCGTGTTTTTAATTTCGAGGAGGGTGTTTTTAAAAGTGGACCAATTTTCATTTATGGAGCGGATCTTTATAAAGTCGGAATGGAGAAGTGGGTTTGTTAAAAGTGCTTTATTGAGGCCAGACCAATCAACGGCAGAGTAGTTGATAAAACTTTTGACGATTTTTTTGAGGTTTTTGGGAAACGACTTAGGAAGAGAAAGAACGACCATTTCGTGATGGGAAATCCCATGGACTACATCAATCTTACAAGCCGGGCATTCAAAATTTATCATGACTACGTCTAAGAGGCTACGTGAAGTGGGAGTGATGCGTGTCGGGACTTGCACAAGTTGCTGAAAACTAAAGGTATTCATTAGGTCTTCTAAGCACTTATCTTGCTTATTAGCAGCTACGAACTGACAACATATAGAGGTTAGAATTGTGTGGCACGACGTTTTAATTTCTATTCACAACGCTATCTGATGAGAAGATTGTACCCACATTGATGAGAAGGATGCATCCAGGAAATGTGGAATTTCCGATTTTGAAAATGATTCTCGATTTTGAATCTTAATTGCCATTCACTTTGAGTCGCAATTGCCATTCTGTTTGAGCTGAAATTCCGATTCACATTGAGCCATGATTGCATGATAGCAATTCATATTTTCACCAATCAAAAGAAAACCATGGCTACCGAATTAGAAATTAAAATTTTCCGACGTGCTTAATTTTTAACCTCAGTTAAAAATGCTGATGAAATGAACTTTTAAAACGCCTTGTACTTCATTTCTGCCTTCCCCTTCCTCCTCTATTCTTTATTTCCTTGAGCTCAATTACTTCGTCCTGAAGCGAAGGGATGAAGCTGAAGACGTCACGCTAGTAAATAAATTCCTGTTTTACTGTCAAATAACAAAAAGGCGGTTTTTCTTTATTAAATCACAAACAACCCTTTTGCTTTAGAGCCGTCAAGCGATAGCTCTCGCTGACGTAACAGCGCGGCGGTTTTTCATTCTGCATTCCTTTTTTCTGTAAAAAGCAGTGTGCCTGTTCTCTCTAATCAAGCCCAAAGTTATGAGGAGTGCAACACGGAGCTATGTAGGAAGACGTCATATTTTTGCAGCAATACACGTTTTTGTGCTTGTCTGTCAGCCAACATTCTGTGTCTGGATAAGCGTTCTCAGTTGCAGGAATTTGTTTCTCAAAAACTATCTTTGCCGTATCGGGCAGTGGAGATACAATGGTTCACACACTATACACGAAAGGCCTTGGCTGTCTCAATGTCTCCAACGCTCCTCGAAGAATCAAGAAAGGCGCATTTGATTGTGCACAATTAACGCTTCTGTTTTAATTGCTGCGCCTGTGGCACAAGTGATCCACCGTCATCATCAGCTGATTTCGAAATGCGCAAAAATTGGACGAAATTATCGTGCTCCTGACATCACAGCCATTTTACTAATTTTCCACAATCAGAAGTCTAGCTTCCTTTCTGCTAAAGCCATTCCTGGTGTCAATGATTACCTCATGATTAGTGCTAAATTTTCAGTGGACGATATAGGCTCTCCATCATGTGCACATGGGTGTATATCATTTTTACATAGAACCACGAGTCAAACTTTTGGGAAGAAGATTGCTGGGTCTCAAAACAAAAAGATCATGTCAGCTTTTCGGAGTAACGATTCAATCGGAAATTTGGTTTGTCTTAACACCATGGGAAATGAGTGTGCGTTGGGAATAAATGTTTATCTCGGCCTCTTGCTGAAGCATTGTGAATTTCAAGAACTTTTAATGTTTTATCGCCAGCTTTGCTTTAAAAGTAACGTGACAACGCCAGCTTTGCTTTAAAAGCAAGGTGACAACGCCAGCTTTGCTTTAAAAGTAACGTGACAACGCCAACTTTGCTTTAAAAGCAACGTGACAACGCCAGCATTGCTTTAAAAGCAACGTGACAACGACAGCTTTGCTTTAAAAGCAACGGAACAACGCCAACTTTGCTTTAAAAGCATAACGTGACAACGCCAGCGTTGCTTTAAAAGCAACGTGATAACGCCAGCTTTGCTTTAAAAGCAACGCAACAACGCCAGCTTTGCTTTAAAAGCAACGTAACAAGACATTGATCGAGTGAGCCCACTTTAATCAGGTTTAAATTTGTCACTTGAGTCCATAAGTCCAAGAAGACAACAGCATGGCCCAGGCAGGCTCTTTCAACTTTCTCATCCAGCGTTGCTTATTTATTTGGCCTTCCAATCAGCGGATTTTAATTAGTGGAATATGAATTCAGCTACAACAAATTGGAAAGGAGGAGTTGTTCTCAACTTCCAAACCCATGCAACGACTCTTGAATTCACCTTCCATCACATGCGCTGCGCATGCAGCCTTTATCTTCGAAAGCATCTTCAGCCTTAAGCCTATAGAAAGCACCTTCATTAAAATTAGTTGGACTTAGTGGAGTCCTGGGACTGCGCAGGTGACTTCGCAAACACAATCGGTGCTGACACTCGCTCAAGTTGTCACAACTGGTCCATTTCTGGGACCAGCCTGGGTAGTGTTTCAACACGGCATTTTCATATAATTAACTACTCGTAAGTTATTTTTGCTTAGCCGCAACGATATTCACATTGTTTTCCTGCGGTAATAAAGAATTTAAGTTTTTTGCGGGGATTTGCGGGGATTTCCACTTTAAGCTCATGTTTCAAAGGGAAACTTTTGACCCAATTGCAAAGATTTCCTCCACTGCAAATTTTTAATGGCAAATTCCACAGATGTGGCAAAAATCGACAACTCTAATTTCGTGGCAACATGGCATGTCAAGTGTCAACGGTGTTCATAAATACCGGAATATGGAGCAGAGATTCCTTGAGATCTGCCACCATTTGGTGGCAATGATGCCATTGCCACCACTTGGTGGCACAAAAATATTGGAAAAATTGGCACTCATTAAGGGGATCGGTTTTCTTCACAGTTCGGGCTTTGATCGGTTTTAAGTGGCAGTTTGGTAGAAACTTTTTATGTTCCTGTGTTTCAGTTCTGCGATGAATAATACCACAACGACAAGAGCAACAACGATTGCTTGTATAAAATACCAGGATCGATTCGATTTCCCGAAGCAACTTGAGCGAATGTTAAAACTGTACAAACGCACTGGCGTCCATGCGGGATGATTGCCAAGCAAGCCGGAGTCGCCCAGCTAGCGAGCGAGCAAGCGAGCGACCACCAATTATTATTCAGAACGAAATCGAAATTTAGATTCTTAAATCAGATGCAAATTAAATAAACTAATACCTAATCCATTGTTGGGCTCGTCGAACGAGGGCTCATCTGGACGGGAGTGAGGGGATCTCAAGTGGCGACTCAAATGCATATTTATATGCTGGTTGACTCCAAGGCTCTTCGTTTCTAGGAGACCTGCGGACCACGCCAATCCATCCCTGTCAGGCCTGTCATCCAAACTTCTCTAGCCAGCCACACCTCACTTTCAAGTCACTCTTGAGTTGCTGCCGCATGGGTGAACTGTGCGCCAAACTTTTCGTGTTTGTCTTGGATGTGGAGTTGTTTGTCGGACGCCTGCCTGATACAAAGATGGACGTGGTGCTAGTAACCGCCATAGGCTGATGGGGACAGAGAAGGCAGCGACAGCAGCCGAATGCAAGGTGTCCCAAAGAGTTGGACGGCATGGATGGTTTTGTCGGCATCGGGATAAGAGAAAAGTAAAAACATTCCCGCAAGGTTTTTCCCGAAGAACGGACTGAAACGTTTGTGATAATTGCACAAAGAAAGCAGTAGATGAACAGCTTCCGTGTCACTTTTTCCATAATTTGTGTTTAAATGCAATTCTTTTTTGTGATCTATTACCCTTGCTTTTTCTAGTAATCAGCGTGGCTTTTGAGGTCCAGTAAGTACACTTTTGTGTTTAAAGAAATTTTTCGCAAAGCTTTCCTTGCTGCTTTCAGTTTCGCAAATCTTTATTATGGAGGGGGTTTCGCTACACGCAGACAAAAAGATAAATCTACTCCTTTTCCCAGCAATATCGCCTTTTCCTTTTCGGCCAACAACGCGTCTCCGAGGTTGGCTGCATCAATGTGGGCAGACATGACCGTAAATTATGGGCAGAATGGAATATGGGCATGACAAGGAAGCAAATGTAGGATTATGAGATAAATGTGGACAGACATGGACGTAATTGGGGGGCTGACATTGACATAAATGTGGCAGACATGACAGTAAATGTGGGCAGACATGGCAGTGTAACACTTTTTACAGGGAAGAGTCCCGCCTCCTGCAGTGGACGAAAACGTTCTGCCTTTGCATGTTTGTTAAGCAATCAATCAGATGCAGAGAATGCTTTTTTCTCATCCATTAGAGACACCATGTATATGGAAAGATAGCCTTCGCTTTGCTTTGACTTGCCGTAACCATATTTGCATAATACGAAAGTATAGAAAGAGTTTTTAATGAGGCAAGGCTAGAACGTGATTTTCCTTTTTGGAGCGGAGTGACGCGAGTTAATTTTAATCCTGGCTTTGATCATTGGAAAACAATGGTTTATAGGTGTCGTTCCAAACTGGGTATAGGTGGATTCCAAAAGGTACCATCTCGAAAAACATCGAGTTTCGGGATTCCAAAGTTTTGAATCGGCATTCCCATGCCAGAATAGCAGAAGTTACCATTTGCGAAAAAAGGTATCCCAAAATCAACAATTGTTCCCCTTGGTAATGGAACGCTGTTCAATCCGGAAAAATATAAACGATTCGTTCCGACGTTGAGTCTATTTAGCCTCGTCGAGATAAGTAAGTCTTAGTAAATCCAAAAAGTCCTAACAAGTAAGTCTTGGTTATGAAGCCCTATAATCCGTAAGTAAGAATATGTCCTATTAAATAACACATATCGAAATCAAGCGCATCGCGGCTCTTGAAAAAGTTCAGCGTAGGGCAGCTCGCGTCGTGGTTGGAGATTACAGGCGCCGAAGTAGTGTCACAAACATGTTAGTCTCACTTGGCTGGGAATCACTACAATCGAGAAGGCGTGTGGCACGACTAACATGCCTGTTCCTGATCCTTGGGAACGTTGGGGGTTGGGGCTGTTTTCTAGGATCCTTAGGTCTGCCAACCTTCTACTCTCACAGGGACCACAATTACAAACTTCGATCTCAGACTTTTAAAAGTGACATCGGCTTGCATTCATTCTTGGGGAGAACTATCCCGGAGTGGAACGCTCTGCCTTCGAGAGTGTTTGACCAGCCATTGAGTATCCCTATACTACAGGAGCGACTTCGAGATACATTTTTACAGACTCTACCCGACATTCCCTAGGTGCCCTTGGGTGGCATGGTGATGGCATGTTGGGCTATAGTTTTGTTCTGGATCGATGAACATATGAATCACCTGCTAAAATTTAATGTTCATATTTTTTTGCTTTCTGATTGTCCATTTGTTTTCAACTGCATTGATGTTGTTCTCCATAAGTAATATTTGCTGTTCTGTGGCTCATTGTAACACAGAACAGGTGTCTGTACATATTGAAAGGAGGAAACTCCGAAAATATAATCATTCAATCAATCAATTCAATCAAAAACAGAGCGTGTTCCAAAATCAGTGCATCGAACCAATCAATAATTGCCAAAATGAACCTTGCCCCGAGTCGAATCATGGTGGGTGTCAAAATCTTTCCCAGTGGGTGTGTTAGAATTCGGCACATTGACGCAAGTCAAAGCCGAATCTCGACATTCCAAAATTCCAAAATCGTCTCAAAGTGCTCATACTCGAAGACTCTCAAGCCGTTATGCCTTTAATGGAACTGGGTGGAATCGTCGCAGCCGGACCAGCATGGGCAAGACTTGAATGTAGTGCACACGGAATGTCTTGCAGTAGGCTGGTGGTGATCTCAGAAGGGGTTAGCCATCGGTTCTTAACCTGTGATCTTGCCCGTTGTCATAGCAGTGCTGCATTAATGTACCCATACACACCGATGTTTTTTCCCATTTAACTGTTGCCTCCGAAACTTTTTTCTTTTTCTTTTTTAAATTCTCAGTATAGAAATTAAAGCGCCAGATTTCAACGGAGCTTTCTGGAGATGTCAAATTTGACCTCGGTTACCTAAAGAGGATCATCAATTTCTTTCTGCAGCATAGGGCTTTTGCCAAAATCTGAACGGTCGCAATTTTTACATGGTACATTAATTCCGCCGCCGCTATACCATACACCAACATCTCTCGGTAGCGCACTATAGATAGCCGATCGGAGTGAAATTAGACTATTTTCGGAGAACTGCTCCAAGATACTGCATCGGGTCGAATTCATCTGTTATCAGTAGGTATATTTTATGAGCTTCGACATCCAGTGAATGATGACCATGCTTTCTCTCATTGGGCCCAGAATATTATTGCCCGTTATCTACCATGTAGCAATTCCACGAGAGATGTCAGCAAAAGAGGCAGACAAAGACACGAGGTGGCACAAAAGTATATGCCGTGGGAGTTTCATTTTTCCAGATTTTTCAGCGCCCAACAATGATTTCTAAATACGCGTTACATAAGAAAAATTAAAAGAAAAAAAGTTGCAATTGGTTGAAAAATGAAGTCGCGTTTTGCCTTTCCTTTGACAAAATCTGACCTAACCTAACCTATCCGTACATTGCTTGTTGCGAACCTTCTGGTTGGTGTCTGCCGATAAAACTGTTTGATATCCGCCAAAAGCACCGTTGCTGCTGATTGCAATAGAGGTAAACCCAATTGGCAACGCATGAAAGCCCTGCTTTTTGCTTTTGATGACGGAAATGCTCACATCGCGTGAATGGTGAAGTCAAGAAAGAAAGATCCGGTGTCAACAGTGACTTATTGGTACACCCGGTATAATGTACTTGGAAGATTACATGTAATGAAGAAAACGGAATGACCCTACATCGAGCGAGAGGCGATTGAGAACGAAAGGATCTAACATTTCAATTTCTGATGCACATGATAACACAATGCTCTTCCGCCAAATCGGGAAACGGCCTATGCGGGACTGGAGAATTATAATATTCTTGGCATCAGGGGCTATTTTCTCCGTGCTGACCAGGGAAAGGGTAAAATGGGAAGATGGCGGGCGGCGTACGAACTGTGCAAACACTGATAAGACCTGGGATTCATTCCCGCTGCAAGGCGCTTTCGTCCAAAGCGAGGCCCGTGTCATAGATATAATAATTGTGTAGATGGTGATATGGATTCCTCTAGCTTAGGCGCTAGATGTTTTATTTTCCAACCAAAAGGAGTCCCCAATTCCCTATAGATATTCAATTCCTCTTTGGCTTTGAGACCAACGATATCGCAGAAGTCAACAAAATGGTGATAACGCGAGCTGGTAACGTCCGAAAGTCGCGGTCGGAGAAATTTGTACCGCGGCGACGAGATACCGCGATAAGCATTCCTGCTGAGTCTCGGAAAAAAGTTTGGGTCAGTTTTCTCAACCCTATTCGCATATACCCCTTCGCGGTCGCCCTGGCTCCTACGATCCTGATTGCACCCAAACTGGGAGACCAGACCGCTGAAATTGAGTTGGACGGAGCAAACATAGCCGATCCGTTTGATAAAGTCAATAAGTTAAGTGATATCAGTCCGCGTGTAAGTAATCCGCTAGGGAAGACCAAGGTAGATCATGTGCACTGTGCTATGGGACCCCACAGAAAAGTGAAAAAAGCTAAGTCGGTAGATTTACGCGGACATATATTTTCTGGATATTCGGTCAGTCTCTGAACGCTTGGCGACAAGCCGCTGATTTTCCACGTCCGATTGAAGAAAAAAAAAACAGGGTTTATGCCTGTTTTTTGGATTTTAGCCGGTCAGTTTCAATCTCCAATAAAATTCGGTGGCCATTTAAATAATTGAATTTTATTCTTTGGCTTTTTACTGGGTGCTAAAAAACTTCCCAATACTTTTTGGAAGATGGCATGGTGAATTTACTCACCGTCGAATTCCTAATTTCATTGAAAAGACATCTCGCACTGGACCTTTGAGCTTGGGGAAAATGCTAATTTCACTACTTGGCTTAAAGCAAAAGTTTGTTTGTGGAAAAACACAAAATTAGAATACCTTCAAGGAGGCCTCTTGATGCGACTCCGCACCCGCCTTCTTCAACTCGGCTCTTTTGTGGTCGATCTGTTCTTTCTCCTCCAAAATACAATCATACAATACAATCATACAATTCAATCATGCAATCACACAAATCATATCATTACAATGGAACATAAGATCACATCATAAAACAATCACATCATTATCATAACAATCATTATATCTTCTCTGTTCATTTTTGGAGGGACGCTCCCACTATGTGTCTGACTCTGGAGTAAAGTCGGCAAGTCTTGAAGTGTCTTCTGGGGTACCTCAGGGCAGTGTTTTGGGGCCGCTACTTTTTCTAGTGTACATAAAAGATATTTCTGAGGGTCTCGCTAGTTCTATCCGTCTCTTTGCCGATGATTTGGTTCTTTATTGTCGGGTCGACGGTTCTGAGAGCTGCGAGTCTTTACGAAACGATCTCTATATGATCGAAACTTGGGGTGCCAAATGGACAATGAACCTCAATGTTGATAAATGCGACCTTGCAACTGTAAGTAACTGGTGCGACAGGTGGGGTATGAGGATAAATGTAAACAAGTCCAAGTTTCTTCCCTTCGGAAATCGCGCTGTACCCTTTCATTATTCGGTCAAAAATGCTCCACTAGAGACAGTCAGCTGCTTTAAGTATCTTGGCATTCTCTTTACAAGTGACTTCAACTGGTCACCCCACATAAATGAGGTGATAAAAAAGGCATCCAACACTGTAGGATACATTATGCGAAACCTTGCCCGTGCAACGATTGCTCAGAAAAAGCAGGCGTACGTCACCATGGTTTTACCGATCCTGGAATATGCCTGTGCTGTGTGGAACCCCACCAAAGTTACTGATATTCAGGTAATTGAGGGTGTTCAACGAGGGGCCGCTAGGGTAATAACAAGCTCTTACGATCGGTTTGCAAGCGTTTCAGCTATTCTTTCCAATCTAGACCTTTCAACGCTGGCCAGTAGGCGTCGTGCGCATTGCCTTAATTTTTTTCACGATATTGTGGTTGGCAATGTTGATTTCTCCATTCCTTGTTACTCCATCAAATCAGTTCAACGACGAACCGATAATGGTTAAAGTTTCAACATTCCATTTGCGAAGCGCAATGTTTTTCGAGATTCTTTTTTTCCTCAGGCCATAGCAAATTGGAACAGTCTTTCGCGAAACTCTCCGATCATCTTGGATGCCATTGAGAGGATGACCTTTGTTGCGCCTGTGTGAAATCCATCTTCGATCAGCTAGTTTGCCCTAATCCTGTCGCACCGGCTTCCTGCATCAATTTGGTTGCGGTTTTTAATTTTAATTTTATGAATTTTTTTATTTCTTGACTGCTGCCATTTTATCACAACAACCAGTTCATTTTGTTGTTGTAATTTTGACTGAAAATAAAATAAAAATAAAAATAAAAATGAATCGTCTTCTCTCGGCAACGTATACCGACCATCATTAATCAGGCAATTTACAAGCTCAATGGAACGGCTCTTGAGTCTGTCCCTAGCTACAAATATCTCGGATGTATTTTTTCCAGTGATCTGCGATGGCAACTGCATATTAATTATACAATTGCTAAAGCTTCTGGGTCACTTGGCTTCCTAATCCGTAACCTACATGCTAAAATTACTGTCAAGTTGAGGCTTTTAAAACTCTAGTTATCCCAATTCTTGAATACGCCTGCGCACTTTGGGATCCTTTTTGGTTGGTGAACTTCATACCTTGGAAAGAGTCCAACGTCGGGCTGCAAGAGCTATAACTGGAATTTACGATCGCAATCATAGCGTGACTGCGCTGTTGGAAGACCTGGGTCTATCAAGCCTGCAGCAACGCCGGCAGTGCCATCGCTTGGAACTTTTTCGGCAAATTGTTTCCGAAGAGGTTCTGCTTCCTCTCCCTTCCGTTTACATGCGTCAGCCAGCTAGTTCAAAGGAGAACTGACAACGGTGATTGTTTTACCCACCCCATCTGTTCTTTAAGTGCGTACCATAACTCTTTTTTCCCCGCACAATTTGCGATTGGAACTCCCTTCCTTCAGGTTCTTCCATGATCAAAAAATATCTTGTTAGTTCTGGGCTGTTGCCATCGCAAGTTGCTGTCCAATCCTGATTCTTATTTTTGCATTTTGTGTTGTTTTGATTTGAGATCGATTCTGAATTTTTGGTTGTTGCCAATTTCCTTTTTTTATCGACATTTTTATTTTGTACATGTACGTATTTGTGATTCTTCTGCCACCTCGCAGTCGTTTTGATTGAAAGAATAAAGAATGAAGAATAAAGAATTATCATATAATATCATTTTCATTATCATAACAATATAAAATTACAAACATACAAATCATATCAATCATACAATCATACAAATTCTTCTCCAACATACAATCATACAAATTCCTCTGCAACATACAATCATACAAATTCTTCTGCAACATACAATCAACCAATCATAATCATCGCAGTTCCAAACGTGCTCGTATAGAAAATTTAGCAGTGGGATCCCACAAAAGATGGGTTTGATAAAGGTTTGGCGAAAAAAAACGAACGTTTGTGCCTTGGTTTGTGCAAATCCGTTTTCATCAGAAGCCCCTCCTAATGCCTCGCCTCATAATAGTGTTCTGCAAAACCTGGAACTCAACGAAAATGGAATAATCCCAACAAATGGCTCATGGGCCCATTCTTCCAAAGGCCGGAAATGTGGGAATCGTCAGTGTTATTATTATTTATTATTATTATTGATCAATTTACAGCAAAAATGAATTGCGCTGCAAGGTCACATACAATAAAATCGAAAAGCAAATTAAAACAATAATTAGCAACATGAGTCTTGTCAAGAAGGCTAAAAACACTAAACAGGCTAAAACACACAAACAAGTAAAGGATTGTCAAGTTGAAAAAATCACGGCGGTCCGCTGGTGCGAGAAATGCGTGAAAGTGTTCCGGATATTAAGGTAGAATCCCTGGGGAGGGCATTCCACTCCGTAATGGTACGAGGAAAGAAAGAGTTGGAAAGTGTGTTCCGCTTGCACAGAGGGAGTACAAACACAATCCATTGTCAGTTCTACGTTGAACGGGTTTGATGGAATATGCACATGGTAAAGGAAAGTCAAGCTCTTTTAAAATAATATCCCTCATAAGTTCAGACAGTGCGAACGACGCCTCGCAACAAGAGTCTGAAGATTCAGTTCACGTAACATTGCAGTCACACTTGATGTTCTGTCAAAATTGCCTGTGATGGTTCGTGCAGCACGCCTTTGGATACTCTCCAAGGCCCTATATCTGTCCTTTTGGAAGGGTGCCACACAGCGCACGCATATTCAAGGTCGGCAGAACAAGAGTAATATAAGCCAGCCTTTTTTGTTTAAATGTGGCATATTTTAAATTTCGATTAATATACCCTAACGTGGCTGACGCTTTGCTGATAGTGGTTTGGACATGGGCACTCCAGCTTAAGTCCTTGTCAAAATTACCCCAAGATACCTGAA
>JASGXE010014901.1:0-10665 GCA_030068105.1 Sinentomon sp. SZTP_YWyxl
AAAGTCCGGCTCTCTCCAAGCTCGCATTGATTGCGTCACACAGCTTTGGCGCCGAAGGGCGGCGGTCCCGGCGGACGGGCGCGCTCCCCGGATACCCTAAACCCTAGCGCGGGGAAGGGGGACTGCTCCTGGACGCCCATCACCCCCACAGGTACACACATTGCGTCATAAACAACGTACAATTAATAGAAACGCCCTGTACTTTTTTAACCCCGTCTAATTAGCATTGGGCGGTATCCGCACACTTGTATTTTTTCCATCATCTTTGGTCCAAATGAACGAATATGGGGTTTTTAAGACACAAATTATTGTTTTATTTGTTTTGTTTTGATTGTTTTGCCTTAATTGAATCGATATAATGCTTTTGATTGTTGATTTAATTGCTGTGGAAGATTTGTTTTATTTGTTTTTCTGTTTTATAGTATTATATTTGTTTTCATTGTTCTAAATCTTTAAATTACTTTAATTGTTTTGTCGTTTATGCATTTCAAACTTGAAATATTTTCGTCGCGTTCGTTTTAATGTCTTCGTATGTTGCGTTCTGATGCATACAAAGTGGCGCCTCCCTTCATCACAGTGTCAAAAACGTCACAAATCATTGTTTTATTTCGTTTGTTTTGATGGTTTTGCCTCAATTCATTCGATTTTATGGTTTTGGTTGTTGATTTAATTGATTTGGATGTTTTATTTATTTGTTTTTCTGTTTTATTGTTTTATTTTTGTTTTCATTGTTCTAAATCTTTAAATTTCTTCAAGTGTTTTGCCTTTTTTGTTTTTCAACGTTGAAATATATTTGTTTCTCATAATTTTGGCCATCCTGTGCTGATGCGTAAGTGACGTCGCCTTCATCGTCGTGCGACAAACGTGAGGCTATGCCTGCGCAACATTTGATACATCAACTTTGATGCGTTCCTTATTTTCATCTTTTTATTTTTCATTTGGTAAAATATCATTTGCCAACAACACAGGTCAATCTGCAGATCTTCATGTGTATGAAGAACCCGCAAGTTGTAACGCATCCCTGCTGTGCCTGATTCATCCTTAAGTTGACATGTATGTGAGCAGAGAAAGAAAATGCTGTATGGATGGTCCGACATGGTCTATCCATTGGATGCGATGACTGCGGACATTCCTTGGGACTTCCAATTAAACTGCAAAAATTAAAATGCAATGAAGCCCACAGCGCTTCGCAATACCAATTCCTTGATTGAGGACCCCACTGGAGAACCATCCTTGCCGGCAGAAATGGATAGCTCAGATCAAGCAGCCCGAATGCAAAGGGCGGCTTTCTTTCATGTGTCACATCCTCGTTGGCCATGCGTGCAGAACTGTCTACTTTGCGGTCCAAAGTCACTCCATTGCTCAGATCAGGTCGCATATCTGCTGATGTTATCATTAGTTGTTTTCAGCTGGGTGCTGCTCTGAGAAGTGCGGCACCTGACATGTCGACTGCTCCTGAAGAAGAGGCGCTGCCCGCCCCCGCGCCTGCAAATGTTTGAGATGGCTGGCTGCCTGAATTGGATCACGATTCGCAATGAGGTGTGATTCTGAGCTGGCCGATACCTCGGTTGACGTTGCAATGTGAAGAAGCTCACCTTTTCCAATAATAACTGAGTTCATCTCATGGGCTGCGTGCCGAAAGAATTCCCGACCAGACATAGGTGAGTGGTCAGGAGCTGGGGTGTCACGTTTTTCGATAGAAATGCAGCGTCCAGTCTACGGTTCTGACGGCGTGCGTGCGTTAGTATTTGACACGTCAAAATAACATTCATAAGGTGAGCTCACTGCTGAGAATTCATCTGACGCCGGAAAAGCCGCCAATGTCTCTGAGCATATCCACCATCAACAGTGTCCAATTTCATGAATATTCTTTGCGGTTAATTTTACCAACTTCCTCTTGCTGTGAACTCCCATTGGGAAATCAATTTTGACATGAGATTCAATTTTGAAGTCGCCGCAGACAACATTGCAAATCGTAAAAAGCTGCCTACAGGCATTCCATAACTTGATGGAGCATGCAAAATCCCTTTGTCAGTGCACTTTTTTCTTTTTGTGGTGCAAAATCTTCATGGAATGTGAGTCCACTCGAAGAGCACCGACGGCTGCAACGGTAGGTATATATCCACAGAATGGCACAAGCGGGATAACCCATATAGGTATTGACCTGAGCTGCGCTTTGCGAGGGGGTAATCCTTTATTAAACAGGGAAGGCAGTCTTAATCTTTTACCCACAGACGCGAGTTACAACAATTACATGAGGCCCTTCGATCTCGCAGCGGTCCACCAAAAACGACTGAGAAAAGTGCGATTTTTTCCTACAGATAACCCATAATTGGCTGTGCCATATCTGGACAGTTCAGGCCAAGTGATAGTGAGTTCATAAGGTTTTCAGTCTATTCTTGCAATTGTGGCCATGCTTTTCAACTCCTAATCTGGTGCAGATCCCTTTTTTCAGTACTGACCTTGTGATATGTTTTTCCACTCGCATTCGCTCCGAATGACATCCATTAATTGAGTGAGATTTCTGAGGGCTCAGTACAAGAGACATAAAAATCACACCTTTGTAATCCTTCATTTCTCTGATGCCGCCTCACGGCTCCGTGCGATTTGCAAAATCCCGTAGCAATTTTCGTTACCTCGCTATGTACAGGATGTCCGCAGATTCGTCAGCATCGCCAGCTTTCTGGGCGCATTTGTAAGGAAGGTTCTTTGGGCAAGTCTGCTGATCCCGGAGCACCGCAGTTCAAATGGCATGTCGCGAACCGTGCGGTTTCACAGCTTTGGCCTCACGCGGACACAGGCCAAACCTTAGGACTGCCAACGCGGGCTGAAGGATTGTCCTGAATGCCCGAAACTCGCGTTGATTGAAGTCGCATTGCGTCACACGGCTTTTGCGCTGAAGGGCGGTGGTCCCGGCGGTCGGGCGCGCTCCGCGGATACCCTAAACCCTAGCGCGGGGGAAGGGGGACTGCTCATAGACGTCCATCACCCCACAGAAACACACATTGCGTCATAAACAACGTACATTTAATAGAAACGCCCTGTACTTTTTTAACTCCGTCTAATTAGCATTGAAGGCCGTCATGGGTTACTACTCTCTGCCGACTGATAAGAAATCCAACTTTGATTGCAGTGTGACGTTCGTGCAAAATTATTGTGAAAAATGGGATTTCAAAGCAGACGCCCAAATTTAAACGCCCAAAACAAAATTAATGATCAGGATGTTTTGTGTTCTGCAATGTGTTTATTTGATTCGATTTTTGTCAAACTGTGATTATGTCGTGTCATGATTGAATGATGAAATTTGTATTTCCAAACATCACACTGTTGTTTTGCCTGGCGTGTCCAATGAACACGCGACGGCTACAATTTGATGACAGGAGTTTGTTTTTCTTTTCAAAATGTAACAGGGTTGTGATTTGTTTTGCAGGTTAGTTCAGTTCTCGTAGACCAGGTTGGTTGGTTTCCTGGACACAAACTCACCAAACCTATAACATTCCCGAACCAAACAATCAGCCAAATAACAGATGGTTGTTTTTACATTAGGGTTGGGTTAGGTTAGGTTTGGTTAACTCTATTTAAACCCGAACAAAATCAGGTTTGGTTTGATTTTCCCTGAGAAAACCCTGCCAAACTGACCACAACCTCCGCATCCTCCCCTTATCTACCCTAACCTAACCTGATTTGACCCAACCTAACCTAACCGAATAACCTAACCTAACCGAACATAACCCAACCCAACCCACCAACCAATAACAAATTGCATCCGAATGAACAGCAATGAGAAACAGACAGAACAACGACAAAATTAAACCTGCTGGTACACCTGTAGAATTGCTTCGGTTCGGAGATTAACTGCAAACGTCGAAAGACGCGTTGCTGCAAACGGAGAGATCGAACCTACCGACAAGATGCAGGATGCAGAAAAAACTTAGCAGAGTTGAGTCTCCTCGTGAACATGTGCCCTTTGGAAAAAGACTGAAAAGAATCTGGGAAACAGGGTTAAACTTTACAATAAGCATCTGCCGAGGAATCTGGGAAACAGGGTGAAACTTTACAATAAGTATCTGCCGCCGCATCCGTCGCATCTTCAGCCGTCGCATCCGAGGCATCTCGAACCGCCACATCTCAAAAAGCACCTACAGATTCATGGATGCGCAACTGTTTTTTCAAAGGGTCTGTTTCTGTTTCCTTGCTTTTTTAAAGAATTTTTTAATTCAGGAGTAAATATTAGGTCGTGCTCATGTCAGGTTTGGCTGGGTTAGGCTAGGTTAGATTAGGTTAGCTTTCTTCGCACAGGTCAAACTTTGCAATTAACATTTCCGCGTCGCATCCGCCGGATAGTTGACTTTAGAGTACTTTCATCCCACCTGAAGAAAGCAAAACTAATCGAACCGTACCTCCGAACCCAACCAATCCTGAACTCACCAAGATCCAAATCTACCCTGATCTGACACCACCTGAAACAAAAAAAAAAAATCGTCAAAAAAGCAAGGAAAACAGAAACAGGCCGCTGGAGAAAAAGAGTTACACATCCCTGGATTTGCACTTTTTTAAGATGCGGCGGATGCAGCGGCTGAAGATGCGACGGATGCGGCGGCTGAAGATACGGCGGATGCGGCGGCAGATGCTTATTGCAAAGTTCAATCGGAAACTGCAAACCCAAAAATGAGCTTATTGTGATGACACTGAATTTTTGGCACACTGTATTATCGCCTACATGAGCGTTTATTATTTTGCAATAATGACATAGGTAGGCCTACCTTTTTTGTATTTTTTCGCCAAAGTTCAAATAAAAAACAAATTGTTTAGAGTGTTTGGGTTCTTTTTATGTGAGGAATGGATCCAGGTTTCAAAAGTTGGTTCGTTTTGGATGAAAAAGCCTATTTTTGTCATTTTTGACCCTTGACCCTAATCTTTGACAGTGAAGTTGCGGGTCTGGGATAACCATATTTACGTCAGGAATAGACCTTGACCCGACGTATGGAATAGCACTGAAAGTTTTTTTGGTTAGGACTCGTTTTGGGTGTTTTTTGGCTTGTTTTGGATTTTGGCTTGTTTTGGCTTTTGTACCATATGTTTTACAATAAACCTTTCAACCTCCCACAAACGCCGCCCCCTGCTTCCCACGTTTCCTTTCGGAACGTGATCTTTCCTGTTTCCGTGATTCCTTTCCTGTTTCCTTTATTAAAGTTTACCAAACCTGACGAAGCCCTCTGCCCTCACTGCCTATTGCTTGTTTTCAACGTTATCACGGTGTCCAGCAACTAACTGCTTGTTGGCAACCTCATCCACCGCCTTGGGTATGAATATCCCTAAAGTTCGATTGTCCACATAAGCTGTTTTTTTAAGATCAAACCATCCTTATTTCACCCGCGGATTTTTTTCTTGCAACTGCAAATAGAAAACCAAAAAATAAAAAAAGAATTCGTGGATCAAAAGATGATCTTCACAGAACCAATTCGACCATTGAATGCTATCCTGCATCGTCCATTCATGCATGCACATTGCACATGTTGAATAATCGTCCAGTTCTTGTTTCTGAAAATTGCTGAAGAAAACTATTATTTGGAGGTTAGTTCTTTTTCTCGTACACTGATATGATTGCTTGTTTTAAAATGACTGCTTTCCGTTTTCGGGTTAAGTCATTTATACGGGGGGACACAATTGCACGGCAACAGGGAAACATTTTCAGAAAAACGCTGTACCCTTAGCCGTGCAATTGTGTCCCCCCTTTGGCACCAGCATACGGCATAGGGTGTGCCTTATTTCTCTGGAGGGTGTGTAGTCGGTTGGGATAGGTTTGGCGCTTTGTATAGGTTAAGTTAAGTTGGGTTAGGTTCAGTTAGGTCGTTAGGTTAGGTTAGGTTAGGTTAGGTTAGGTTAGGTTGGGTTAGGTTAGGGTTCTCTGTGCAGTGTACCTTTATTAAAACAACCTGGACCTAAATCCAATCTGACCAACCTGATCTGATCTCCCGGTGCGGTGCGCGATCTCTTATTAAGCGACTATTAAACCCCATTGATTTGCTCAGCTCGCAATTACAGATGCAGAATAAGAAAAGATAATGCAGGAAGTGTAGCAACGAAAATGCAAAAGAAAACCGTTTGAGGAGTACACAATTGCACGACAGAGAAAAAGCACACCCTGTAGATACCGTCTGCAGAAGCCAAAGGGGGGACACAATTGCACGGCAAGTACAGCTTTTTTGCAAAAATGTTTCCCTGTGACCATGCAATAGTGTCCCCCCTTATAAATGACATAACCCCCGTTTTCTCCAGGCAAAAGTCTTTCTCACATCTTCTATAGTGTGTTCGTTAAAAGCATTGCATTTTTTCAGAAGAATGTGCCCGAATCACGTGATAGATATTTCCAGGGTCAAGAAAATCAACCACCAAACTTCCTTCCTGTGTCAAAAGGTGCCCCATGCCAAAACAAATCCAAACATAAATCGGTGAAAAATGTCCTTTGCTTCCATTTCCCCGTAACGCCTGCATCTGAAATCCTGCAGTCGGACCATTTTGGGTATTCGTGGGAAACGCCGCATCTCATCATGGAGCAGACAATTTTCACGGCATCTCAGCTCCAAGGAAACCGGACAACGCACGGGTGGAGCGACGCTGTTGTGAAAATACCATGCAGCTGTTGTTTTGTTCCTGTCCATTCTCCTTTTTCTGAAAATGGGCCGCTCCACAACGTGTGAATCATTTCTTGCTTCCCCCAAAAATGGAACATTCATGAGTTTTTGGAAGTCACAGCGCGTAAATTGCCGGGCCAGTTTGTGTTCAGTTTTTTCATCTTTTTTTGCTATGGAACCTGTCTGAAAAATTTGGTCGCTCCAAGTTTACAAAAAAAGTCGGTAACTTGTCCACATACTCCATTCTCCAAGAGTCAGTTTAGAAAGATGGGGGATGGGGGAATGCCGCATACGAAAACATGCAAAGTGGCCTGAACCACTGATGAATTCCGATTTGATTTGACATCAAGATTTGCCTTCCGCAGGAGTTCAGCAGGTTCAGCATTTTTGTTGATATCCGCACCGCAGGTAATTTTTGGATGCCCTGAGCCGACCGCATGCGTTTTTGCGGCGTACCGCGGGATTTTATGTCGTGCCGCATCCGACCGCAGGTGTTTGAGCAGGACCGCGGCGGACCGCAGGTGTTTTCATGCCCGTACGGAGGAGTTCAGCAGGTTCAGCATTTTTGTTATTATCCAATTTTTGGGTGCTCTGAGCCGACCCCATGCGTTTTTGCGGCGTTCCGCGGGATTTTATGTCGTACCGCATCCGCCGCAGGTGTGCGGGACCGCGGCCGACCGCAGGTGTTTTATGCCCGTCATGCCCGTCCGTAGGCGTTCAGCAGGTTCTGCATTGTTGTTAATATCCGCACCGCCGGTAATTTTTGGATGCTCTGAGCCGACCGCATGCGGTTTTGTGGCGTACCGCGGGATTTTATGTCGCACCGCATCCGACCGCAGGTGTTTGAGCGGGACCGCGGCCGACCGCAGGTGTTTTCGTGCTCGTCCGGAGGAGTTCAGCAGGTTCAGCATTTTTATTATTATCCAATTTTTCGATGCTCTGAGCCGACCGCATGCGTTTTTGCGGCGTACCGCGGGATTTTGCGTCGCACCGCATCCGACCGCAGGTGTCTGAGCGGGACCGCGGCCGACCGCACGTGTTTTCATGGCCTCCCGCAGGAGTTCAGCAGGTTCAGCATTTTTGTTGATATCCGCACCGCGGTAATTTTTGGATGCCGTGAGCCGACCGCATGCGTTTTTGCGGCGTACCGCGGGATTTTCTGTCGTGCCGCATCCGACCGCAGGTGTTTGAGCAGGACCGCGGCCGACCGCACGTGTTTTCATGGCCTCCCGCAGGAGTTCAGCAGGTTCAGCATTTTTGTTGATATCCGCACCGCAGGTAATTTTTGGATGCCCTGAGCCGACCGCATGCGTTTTTGCGGCGTACCGCGGGATTTTATGTCGTGCCGCATCCGACCGCAGGTGTTTGAGCAGGACCGCGGCCGACCGCACGTGTTTTCATGGCCTCCCGCAGGAGTTCAGCAGGTTCAGCATTTTTGTTGATATCCGCACCGCAGGTAATTTTTGGATGCCCTGAGCCGACCGCATGCGTTTTTGCGGCGTACCGCGGGATTTTATGTCGTGCCGCATCCGACCGCAGGTGTTTGAGCAGGACCGCGGCCGACCGCACGTGATTTCATGGCCTCCCGCAGGAGTTCAGCAGGTTCAGCATTTTTGTTGACATCCGCACCGCAGGAAATTTTTGGATGCCCTGAGCCGACCGCATGCGTTTTTGCGGCGTACCGCGGGATTTTATGTCGTGCCGCATCCGACCGCAGGTGTTTGAGCAGGACCGCGGCCGACCGCACGTGTTTTCATGGCCTCCCGCAGGAGTTCAGCAGGTTCAGCATTTTTGTTGACATCCGCACCGCAGGAAATTTTTGGATGCCCTGAGTCGACCGCATGCGTTTTTGCGGCGTACCGCGGGATTTTATGTCGTGCCGCATCCGACCGCAGGTGTTTGAGCAGGACCGCGGCCGACCGCACGTGTTTTCATGGCCTCCCGCAGGAGTTCAGCAGGTTCAGCATTTTTGTTGATATCCGCACCGCAGGTAATTTTTGGATGCCCTGAGCCGACCGCATGCGTTTTTGCGGCGTACCGCGGATTTTATTTCGTGCCGCATCCGACCGCAGGTGTTTGAGCAGGACCGCGGCCGACCGCACGTGTTTTCATGGCCTCCCGCAGGAGTTCAGCAGGTTCAGCATTTTTGTTGATATCCGCACCGCAGGTAATTTTTGGATGCCCTGAGCCGACCGCATGCGTTTTTGCGGGCGTACCGCGGGATTTTATGTCGTGCCGCATCCGACCGCAGGTGTTTGAGCAGGACCGCGGCCGACCGCACGTGTTTTCATGGCCTCCCGCAGGAGTTCAGCAGGTTCAGCATTTTTGTTGACATCCGCACCGCAGGAAATTTTTGGATGCCCTGAGCCGACCGCATGCGTTTTTTGCGGCGTACCGCGGGATTTTATGTCGTGCCGCATCCGACCGCAGGTGTTTGAGCAGGACCGCGTCCGACCGCACGTGTTTTCATGGCCTCCCGCAGGAATTCAGCAGGTTCAGCATTTTTGTTAATATCCGCACCGCCGGTAATTTTTGGATGCTCTGAGCCGACCGCATGCGTTTTTGCGGAGTACCGCGGGATTTTATGTCGCATCGCATCCGACCGCAGGTGTTTGAGCAGGACCGCGGCCGACCGCAGGTGTTTTCGTGCCCGTCCGGAGGAGTTCAGCAGGTTCAACATTTTTGTTATTATCCAATTATTGGATGCTCTGAGCCGACCCCATGCGTTTTTGCGGCGTTCCGCGGGATTTTATTTCGTACCGCATCCGACCGCAGGTGTTTGAGCGGGACCGCGGCCGACCGCAGGTGTTTTATGCCCGTCCGGAGGCGTTCAGCAGGTTCAGCATTTTTGTTAATATCCGCACCGCCGGTAATTTTTGGATGCTCTGAGCCGACCGCATGCGTTTTTGCGGCGTACCGCGGGATTTTATGTCGCACCGCATACGACCGCAGGTGTTTGAGCAGGACCGCGGCCGACCGCAGGTGGTTTATGCCCGTCCGTAGGCGTTCAGCAGGTTCAGCATTTTTGTTAATATCCAATTATTGGATGCTCTGAGCCGACCCCATGCGTTTTTGCGGCGTTCCGCGGGATTTTATTTCGTACCGCATCCGACCGCAGGTGTTTGAGCGGGACCGCGGCCGACCGCAGGTGTTTTCGTGCCCGTCCGGAGGAGTTCAGCAGGTTCAGCATTTTTATTATTATCCAATTTTATGATGCTCTGAGCCGACCGCATGCGTTTTTGCGGCGTACCGCGGGATTTTGCGTCGCACCGCATCCGACCGCAGGTGTCTGAGCGGGTAGGTAATTCGGAGCTCTGGCGAGGTAGGTAATTCAGGCACTCGAGTCTGTGGATGGGGTGCAGTGGGTGACAATGGTGGTTGGTCTGTAGAGGTCAAGGGTGGGTACATGGTCAGGTTAGAAAAATCCGTGCCTGAATTTGTTTGCGCAAGTTTGCTTGGAGGAATAAGGTGAGCGACTGAGTCATCAAATGATGGCCTCATGTCAGCCCAAGATATTCCATCCAGAGGCGCCCTTGGTTCCCGAGATTTTGGATGAGAGGCAGGTTTAGTGGTCTTTGTGTGGCCAGAAGCGGTCTGTTTGCGCTTTGACATACGGGAAATGTACCCGGATGTGGAAGGTTCAGGATGTGTGGATTCTTCCGCAGGTGAGCCGGATATGTTCTGATGAATCGGGAGTGGTGAAAATCCGGGAGGAACCAAAGGAGCAGGTGTGTCCAATTCGGTCGCGGCACTAGTTTCAACATGTCCTGTTTTGTTGTTTTCTATATCTGCTTGCGTGATCGGGACAACTTTTTCACCATCAAACCTGTGAGTGATCGCTTTTGTGGGAGGAGCATCGAGGCCGGCTACAACACAAGCAACCGAGAGGATGTCGATGTTCTGTTCCCCCTTCCTCACCAGTTCTTGCAACTTTTCCATTAATTTAGCTATTGGAACAGCTTCCATAATGGCGTAAAAATTAGTCAATGAAAGATAAACTTATTGAAGTGGTCAGATGATCAAAAACCAA
>JASGXE010014902.1:0-12772 GCA_030068105.1 Sinentomon sp. SZTP_YWyxl
TTGAAGCTCTGTAGAAATTGCCAAACACTCCTGATCTATTAGTCAATTTCCGCCAAGTGAGTAAGTGGTTTCAAAACTCTCTCAAACAGTTGTCAACAGAGAGGATGCACAGAGACGAATAAAACATTTTCTAAATTCCCCAATTCCCAATTTCCCAATTTTCTAAATTCCCCAATTCCGGTCATTGAAGGGTGCCAAACGGGAAAAGTGTTTTTTTTTCGCCTCCCAAGTCTGTCCGAGTCCAAAGGCGTCTTTTTCATCAAACTTTATTTTGAATCCAAGCCGTGTTTATTGATGACGTCGTCATCTTTCGGTTGAATTGTCTACAGGCTATAGTTGCAAGGATCCAAATCTTCATAATGGTGCAGATCGGACGATTTTGTTGCAGGCCTCTAGCGCTTCCAACAGATACTCTGCGAAGTCCAATTTCGCACTAGATTTCAGATCAAAACTGACGACTCAGCGAAAAACTTCAAAGTTAAGCGAAGAACGCTGGTCAAGCTTTTCAATCCAAACAGGACCAGGCCTATAGGCCACAAGTCCCATTGTTTTCGTGCTGACCGATGGCCTTTTTTCTGCAAGGCCGAAAACATGCATTTCGGGGTGAACGACCTGCCGCATCGCGTGAAAATCCCGGGTTCGTTCGGTCTCACCCCATGTCAATTTCATTTATATGAGGAGATCTGAATCAGCAGAATTGTCATTGCAAAGTTAGGGCAGTTTGGAGAAAATCATTTTATCCGCCTGTGAAAAATTCAAGCCTGAGTTACAGCAATATCACGAAAAGATATAGGTAGTTGGGGCTTCCCACAGCATGGCTCCATCTGGGCACCCCTAAACGAAATTCATGCGGATTGGATTGTGGTTCGAAAGACAGCCAGTGTTCGTATAAGGAACCAAGGATCATCAAAACTTTGGCCATTTGCCTCAGACGAAAAGGCCTTGGAAAGTTAAAATTTCGATCAACCATAATTAGTTTATACAGGGTGCCAGACACAAATGACTCCTTTACCATTTGAATGTTGCCTCATAGACATTTTTTCTTTCTTTTTACTCTCACGCAGGAGGTAGAAATTAAAACGCCGATTGCAACAAAGTTTTCTTTAGAGGTATCAGATTTTGACCTCGGTTACGAAAGAGGACCTTTACTTTTTGCAGCATGTTGAGTTTTTATACTAAAATTCGAACGGCCGCAATTTTTAAATTGATGGGAAAAGTAATTCCTTCACCACTGTACTCGTATATTCCAACATGAATGGCATGTGCTCTGTGTGTTGATGATTCTCGGTTTCTTGTCAACCGAGGATGCAGTTTTTAATGATTAAAAGTAACACGTGTTAGGTTAGATCAGGGATGTGGACAGTCAAGAAAAGTTGCCTCTACATTATACGAGTATACAGCACCCTCTCCGCCAATGTTGTAAAACGGGTTAGTCATGGAAAGCCAACAATTTCCCTTTCTGTGCAATGGATAAAAAATTAAGTGATGCTGACTTGACTGAAAATGATGTACACTCTAAACATGAAGTTTCGGTATGGAACACCTTGGGAACAACATTTTAACATGGGCTTAAGATGGGAGTGTTCTTTTCGGAACATTGTTTGGAATGCGTAGTGTGTTCGTGTAACACCATTTTCCTGTGGCACAAATTTGGAACATATGAGAGATTTGGAACAACCCATGTGTTCCAAGTCACTCATGTTTTCCAAATTTTTGACAGGAAAATGGAGTTCCAAGAACACACTACGTGTTCCAAACAATGTTCCGAAAAGAACACACCCATTTCAGCCTGTGTTAAAAAGGTGTTGCCGAGGTGTTCCATACCGAAACTTAATGTTTAGAGTGTATGCAGCAAAATGCGAAAAATCAGCTCGAATTTCTAGGAGTTAAAGCTTTTAAAAAGATGGAAGTTTGCTCCACGTGTGCACTAACTTGCCGTTGAACTATTGTACGTATCATATGGGATTGTGAAGAAAAGGTATTTGGCGGTAGCCAAAAATCATTCAAACAATTGGTGTATTTTCAGCGACACCCAGTCCCAATTACGTCTCCCATTAAGCCAAGGTTCTCCAGGTTTGAAAAAGTCTGCAGCACCACCTGGGTCCCCTTGAAAAGAAGCTTATAGAGTTTGGCAGAAGTTGACATGAAAATTTAATATGATTGTCTGCCAACATTGATTCGCAATGTCACAATGTTCGAGGTGGCAGCAGCTGGGTGTTTTCAAGGCAAAATCCGCGAAATTTGTTAGGCTTGGAGCGGATTATTGGTGCTGGCCTTTGGACCTTGGCATTGCCTAATTTGGGCGCTGTTTGTCTCGACACTGCTGATGCATCAACACGAAACATCAACACTGGTCGTGGTGACTAAATGGCTTCCGTTCCCTTACACCACAGTGGATTTTGAAGAAGATATCTACTCGTATACACTCTAAATTGTAGGCTTCATTTGGAACACCTTTATAACATGTAGGCTCAGAAGATGACTTCTTTATGGGAACATCTTTGAACCACTTACACGTGTTTTAAAACGTATTTTTCTGTCACAGATTTGGAAGGCACGCTTGTTTCAGAACGTAAAGTGTCCCAAATAATTTGTGCATTCCAAATCTGTGGCAGGAAAATAGTGTTGCAAAACTCACTTTCTGTTCCCTGAGTGTTCCCTTTCTGTTCCCTGAGTGTTCCGAGAGGAACATTACCTGGGCCTGTGTTTGAGTGGTGTTCGAAAGATAAACGTCAAATTTAGAGTGTGGACTGCTATCCTTGAAATTATTGCGCATAAATTTTCGAGAGTCCCGGATTCTTCAGACCCTGAGAAATTCTCGTCTGAAATTCTCGTCTGAAGACGAGAGTCTTCAGACCCTGTCAAAAGTAACTGGACAGGTTTGTTGTCCTCCGCCCTTTGAAAAAGATCGAGGACAACGCCCACGCAACCAATTTCAAAAGTTCTGCTATGGTACCAGATCTTTTCATTTATTGTTCCGGGATGCCAATTTACAAACCCTGCCGCGACTTTAGATGGCAGGCCGGGGCCCCAAGCGAGCATTGATTTTTCCGAGAGGGGTCAGGTTCAGATGGCTTTAGGTAAGAAAAAACAATATATTTTTTGTTGCGAGTGAAGGGCCCCAATCGAGCATTCTTGCACAAAACGCTCCCTGCCATCTAAAGTCGCGGCAGGGTTTGTAAAATCGCTTCCGGGATAACATCACCTCCTTGAAATATTCTTCACGCACAATCCCATACATCTATTTTTTTTTTCAACTATATGGGTATCGGATTGTGTGGGTTCCTAGCTCATGTGTATACAACCTCAGAACTTTACAGGAGCTCTTGGATGACTGCGGTATTTTTCAAAAGTTACGGACAACTCCAATTCTTTTCAAAGATCGAATCTCATTTAAATGACCCTAGATGACCTCGGTTCTTTCAAAAGTGATCGAGGCAACCAAATTTCTTCTTAGACGTTATGACAGCGCGACTCTATAAAAAAGTTCCGGGTGGTCCTTTTCCTGGGATCCCATAACTCAGTATGATATTTCCAAAATCGAGATGATCCAGAGAAGGGCTGCTCGTATCAACTGCGGATCATTTTCGCGCGATATCAGCGTCTCCTCCCTATTGCAGGAACTCGGCTTGGTTTCACTGGGTCGCGGAGGAAAAACCGCATGGATAAAACTTTTCAGAGATATTGTTACCCATGCTTACAACTTCCCCATGCCATCTTGTCATGCAATTAAACCCAATCAGCGCAGAACAGACAATGAGCTTTCATCCTAGCTCCCTTTTATACCTCGAATCAACTCTTCAATTCCTTTTTCCATCGCACTGTACGCGATTGGAATGAACTGCCTGCTTCCTCACCCATCATACAGAGAACGTCTGCATCCCTAGGCGTCACACCTGCGTAATGCATCATTCATTCCTCCTTCCATTTTTTCAATCATTTTCACCTGATCATTTTTTGTCCTTTTGTTTTTTACTTTTAATTGACATAACATTGTTTTTATCTGTTTTGACTCAGAACCTTGTTCCTCCTCTGCTGCCATCTAAGTTCGCTGCAGTATTGTGCCAATAATAATAACAAAAAATAAAAAAAAAGTTCCAGGAGAAGCGAGACTTTATCCAAATCGCTCAGTGGTAACCATAGTGGGAGTCAACCCCGATATCACATTTTTTCATTGCCACAAGTTACCTCAGAATGTTCAAAAACATGGGATAAGCTGGAATTTGTTTACTATTTTTGTCTGGAAATGTACATTTTTGACAAAATTGCACTTCTGTTTAGCAATCTGTTGGAAAATTTTGATATCCCATTGATAGTTATGGGTGATTTTAATTAGCCGTTTTTATTTGGCGCGCCAACTTAGTGCTCCCTAATCCCGGATATGGTGTCAACCATAGTTTGGGGGGGGGGTTTCCTTTTTTTGAACCATAATTTGAGGCTTTCTTTGTCTTCCTCAAGCAAAGCCTGAGGCCGAAGCAATGTGTCCTCAATCTAACCTCGCGGTGACAACATTTTGGATGTGGGTGCTTGCAGTTTTGAGGCAGTTACGGGAGCTCTATGTCGCGCTGGATATGAAAAAATGGAAATTTCAACGCGAGAAAAGATTGCAAAAACGGAATTTGCGTCGGTTGTCGAGAGACTTTTGAAATACACCGCACATGTCACCCTTGTTGATCGGGCGGTTGTGACGTCGAGGCAAACTCTGTATTATGGTCTCAAACTTTACCTTGCTGGTGGAGTAGGCGGGTACAAACAGCGGCAAAGTTCAAAACAAGCAAGTTTTCCTTGTTGCGCCGCAAAATATAATTTCCTGCAACGACAGCTCCGCAAATAAGGCGTAATTTCTTCATTATTATTGCTCCCGAGCGGACTTCCCGATCGATCCGCAAGACAACACAATTTCCTGCGCTGGTTGTTATTTAAACAGTAGGTAAACATATTCCTAAAGCGCATTGAAAGTACAAGAATAGTAGCTGCAACTAGACGCACAAACAAAGAGCCGGAACTTGGAAAACTAAAGGCCATTGTTACACACAGCTGGCCAACAATGCAGGAAGACAGAAGGAAGCCATCCCGGAGCTCCTATTCGAAATACAATGTGTCGCAAGCCAAGGAAATCAAGGCACCTGGTAATGGGTCCCCGCGTTGTTGAGCGGCCTGCGTAGGCATGCCAGAGAAGCTTCAAACAGGAATTTTTTCCAAATTTGACTATTCGTATAGCCTTTTCACCAGGGGATTTTGATTCGCTGGTCCTCCTGTTTGCCCACAGGGGCTTTTATTCGCTAGCCAGAATGTTTTCCCACATTGCTTTTTCCGTTAATCTGAATTTAATCCCTGTAACTCTTCAGCAAAAAACACAGACTTCCTCTGAAAATGTCTGAAAATGGTAGATATTCCGATTAGCGTTTGACCCATGTGCGCCATCATTGTTTCTATACCTTCTTGTCCATGCACCCGAAGTGTTCTTTTAAGAAGACTTGGTCTGTTATTGGAACACACTGAGTGTTCCATTGGATCGCTCATGTGTTCCAAATCCAAGAACATACTGAGTGTTCCATAAGAACACATGCACTGAGTGTTCCATAAATGTTCTTAAAAGAACACTTCTTGTCTAAGCCCATGCTAAAACATGTCCTTTCAGTAACACTTTTAGGGTTGTAAACAGCATATTTACACCCCAAAAGGAGTAACTTGGAGGACAAAAGTGTAAAATTACACCTTTTTATTTTTAGTGTGGACCGAGTCAACCAATGCTCCACGTGGAAGAAATTTTCAAATGTTTTGGCGACAAGACAGGGGCGATATCTATAGTTTTAACGGGGCTTGAGGCAGGCCTTGCACGAGTGTCATGATGTTTTGCGGAGCATGTTGACATTCATACTAAATGGCGCCTGAGGTATATGCTCAGAACCCCAATCCAAGCCAAGAATTTTGGTAAGGATTTTCGGGTTGTGAGAGTCATTTCCTAAACTTAAAATTCTAGAGCAAATGCACACCACCCTATCACACACCCTGTATCTATTCGAAAATAAACTTTGTTCTGCTTCGAGTAAATACATATAGTCATGTTATCCTTCATGTAGCCACACAAGCAGGCATGCAAAATAGAAATGGTATAACCTTGAGAAATCTCCTTTAAGTGAATTGGAAAGAAATTTGCACTCGCCCTTAAACCGCCGCTATTCAGAAAAACGCGCAGAACCTTTTAAATATCGTATAGCTGTGCTGTTTTCTCCACACTTTATGGGGCGACTGTTGGGAATGGTTTCGGATGGTGTTTACAGAAGCTTACAGCAAGCGTGGGCAGGTAAACAATAGTTTCGAGTGAAATTTAAGCGTTGGTAGATTATAAACTCCGTAAAAATAGCAAATACGTAAAGTTGTGGGAAACATCTCGCGGCCGCCTTTGCCCTTTTCGAGTATCTGTTCGCATTAAAGACCTTACAGCAGCAAGGCCATGCACAACGTGGCAGTTGCCTCGCCTTCAATGTCTTTCCCCGCCAACCCTGAACTATTTTAAAGAAAAAATTCAGAATTAAAAAGAGTTTGGAAAATGTGGATAACATCGACTGATTACCAGCAGGACGCTTCAAAAATCCCTGGAGATAAAGGGCAACACAGGCGTTTATTTTTAAGGCATAATTCTGAGAAAGGAAAATTCTGCAAGGTCGCACTAGTTTTATTAGTTTTTTTAGTATTTCTCGTCTTTTCTCATTTTGATTTCCACTCCTTGTGGCAAATTTCTTTAAAACTTTTAAGGTTCGCACTCGGTGACCTGTGTCAGGAGAAAAAAGCGAGGAACATCGATTTGCATAAAGACACGACCCAATAAATGTTTGGGTTGCACTAAAAATCGGAGCATTTCTGAACAAATCTGTAAACGGCGGCAGGATCCCAGTTCCCCCCATCCAAGGGAAGAGTCCATGACAGGGAATCACAGGGGACGAGTGGGAGAAATTTTGGAATCTCCACATGGTGCCTGAGCTCAAGAGGTTTCTTGCCTGCCAAGGTCGAATAATTTTATTCGACCACCATTTTGGCTTTACTTGGAAATATGTGCCCATGTAGGTATTTAGGTATTTTATTGGCTCTCATGAAAGCTAAATGATCTTAAATCCCTTTCTCTCCTTTCATCCAATTCACTTCAGCAAATAGAGGAACCCTTAAAATTTGGTTTCACTCATGCAAATAAAGGCTGAAATTTAAAAATTTAAAAAAGTTTCACACATCTTAATGAAGGCTTAAATTTAAAAATAAAGAGTTTGGAACTCGATGAAATTGAACATGCTGGAAATTCTTGCTGAAATTGAATGAACATGTCACGAAAGCTATTTAGAAATTGAAATGTTAAAATGTGTCCTAAACCACTAAATCCACAGCCATATACAGGATTACTCGTTTTTCCACCACACGCGGTAAACGCAAAGAAAGCAATCTGTGTCGAAAAAATTAAAAAAGTCAATTCTTTTCCTCCCGCATGAGGTTACAGTGATTCCAGGTCACTATGGTCATGAGAGAGCCACCCTGACGTTTCCCCAAACCTATCAGCTAAAAAATCACCAACAATCCTCAATAAGTTGACTCTACAGAAAGATGATTGGAATGAGCTAAATCTTGCACTAAAGGCAACCCTCTTTTCTCTTAGCGAGCTATTTCATCCTCGGGCTGTCAATAACGTGTGGCTCACAATCAAAGGAACACTGCTTGGCTGTCTCAATTCTCTGCCCCCATCAGAGGGCTCAGAGTTCTCGGCCTCTTGTACAGGTATTAACGATAAAATTGAGCCCTATACGGAAGGAATGGGCTCCCGTTCAAGCAATGTGTTGTTGCCTAGCAACCCCCGTAATTTTGAATCAAAACAACTCACACCGTCTGAAAACTTCTGGGGTTGCTAGGCAACAACACATTGCTTGAACGGGAGCCCATTCCTTCCGTATAGGGCTCATTTTTATCGTTAATACCTGTACATGGGTTAACCGAAAACTTGACCAGTTCTTCGACAAAAACGAAATCCCACTTATGAGGAGCGGTCTTCCCAGAGCAACAAGGCAGCAAACCTTGTCTTGAAATACAGTCGTGGTGAAGAACTTAATTCCACTTTGCCCGAAAGATTTATTTCAAAATGAAAATTTTAAACCAGTCCTGGGCTTAACTGAAATCCGCATGTGATTTAGAGTGTGAAGAACATTTGGGACACCCTCAGAATGTTCAGACAAAAACTTGTATGGGTTTTTTTTCTTTAATTAGAAACCCGGACTGAAAATAAATAATTGGCAAAAAGTGGGAGATTTATGATGAACAGGAAATGTGTCAAATTGACACGGCGTTCGACGCAACTTTGGACGAATACATATGATGCAGAAGACAGCAGTCAGGAACGCACGCTGGACGTTGATATGCTGAACCTGCCCGATCATGTTTGTAAACCACATACAGCGTTTCCCAAAAGTCACTTGACAACCCCTGCCGTTTGCAAGTTTTAAATCTTCTCTTGTGGGACTATTTCTACAGATTTCAGGTTCGGATTGGGAAGGCTGCCTGCTCCGCAGGTGTTATCCACTCGAATTGGAACAAGCTCCACTCCAAGCTTCCAGAGTTGCTTCAAAACTGCAATGCACTTTTCTGGGGTTGTCAAGTGACTTTTGGTAAACCCTGTTTTTTGGTACCATTGGTCCCACTCCATACACACACACCACCCCAAAATTCTTCCAACATAGGAGCCCCGAAGGCGCCAATTACGTATGGAACCAATGGCAATGCGCGCCGCATAACATCATGACATTCGTGTAAGGCGTGAAACTGCATTCAAGCCCTGTTGAAATTTGATGAAGAATGTTAAAGCCAGAGCGTCGTATTTTCAATTATGTTCGGCGATTTTTTGGCGGACTCAGTGGAAGAGGCGACAAAAACTTGATCGAAGAAGCATGCATCACAAAAAATGCGGACGCTTATAGATGATATTGGTTCGTTAGATATAACGAACGAGATAAAATTGCACACGCGGATATCAAGATTTTCATTGCGGCGATGGGTTGCAGAAAATTGGCAACAATATTTTAATTACTGGGACTGCGATCTGGTAACATCACATCAGCTGTTGCAATTAAATACAGGATGTCGAAAAAGGCCTTTTAACAACCTCCGATTCGTAATTGTAAGTTTTCCACGTTCGGTGAATATTTCTGGTTGTTTTGAGAGAAATATACCTATAAAAATACATAGAAAATTCAAGATGAATATTCATAATCGCCTTGTGCAATAACGTGCTAACTGCAATGAAAGTCTTGTGTCAGTTATAGTGCATTGTTGCATAAAGGAGGCGAAATGTTCGTATATTACATGTCGTGCTACCTGTTTTTTATCTGCCAAAAGCCACTAGCAGTTGGAGAATGTGAGTTCCTATTTTGCCGAACTGCGCATTAAACGTCTAAAGTTAACGATAAGCCAACGCAACTTACCTTACCAACCCAACACAACCCAACCCAACCAACTAACTTAAGTTAAGCTGACCACAAACTTATAGCGCAACCTACCTTAACCTAACCAATCTAACCAACCTAAACAAGCCTTAACCAAAATAACATTTTGCGAGCTCCAAACATTCCTGAGAAGCGTGCCCCCTAACGACACCGCAATTTAAGCAAAACTGCTGTCCGGCTCCTCTTTATAAGGAATCTCGATTCGTCGGTGCAAGTGCCGCATTGGATCACATCGCATTTGAAAGATCACAAATCCACCAATCTCATAAATTTCGTTTGCCTCACGTACCTATTTTTGGGGCAGTATTGTGTGTAAATTAAAAAAATTAAATTAAATTAATTATTGCCATCATTGCATACACAATTTTGTTTCAGGACAGACATATAGCCTGTGGCTGCAGGGTTTTTCGAAGTTTTTTTCAGGGTTTTTCCCGTCCTTCCAACAGAATTTTCTCATTTTTATCGGCAAAATTGTCGGCAATTTTTCGCTCCCAACCTGCCTGCCTCACGGAATGTCCGCATGGATGACAAAACAGCCATCGCCTGACCCTTGATTTAAAATATGGAATTGTGGATTTGGTGCCAAACTTCATGCAAAGTTAAACTATTTCTACTATTTTTTTTAACTTTTTTTTTTTTGATTTTTGCAACACGAATCGTTAGTCAAGGGTATTTTTGTTCCCTTTTAATAAAGTTACTCTTCAACGCATGAATATCCCCCGATGCAGCATATTTTATTGATGTACAGATCTTCTTTTGCATAGACGGGATCGAGCCACCTCCCAAATATGCCATTGGACCGGTACTTTTTCGAAAAAAAAAAGATTCCTATTTTAAGCGAAAATGTCAAAAAGCATTTGAAGCAAAAATACATCACCAAAAATAAAATATAATTAACTTTGCTATTGAGAGAAATAATAATAACAAGTTCGTTTTCATAGTAAATCCGCAATCATCAAAAATTCGCAGCAAAGTTTATTCGCTTGATGTTAGCACAAAAAAAGAGAACTTTCCTCTCATTTAAAACATTTAATATCTAATGGCATTTTTGTCAATGAGTGGTCTTATAAAGCATCCAAGTCTTTCACAAGTTGATAAAATAAACCGTTTCAAAATCAATGTCAGACTGATGATGCTAGAGAATGATCATAAGAATGATCATTCATCTATCTCATCATAATCATTCAGAGAATGATCACAAAGAATGATCATTCATTTATCTCTGTCAATAAAATATCTTTTAACATTCAGCGAATGATCATAAAGAATGATCATTCGTCTATATCAATAAAATATATTTTAAACATTCAGCGAATGATCTTGAAGAATGATCATTCTTCTATCTGTATCAATAATGTGTCAAAAAACATCATTTACAGTATCATTGCCTGGATAAATTAGAAAACCGAAAGAATGATCATTCGAATTCATCTCTATGTCTGCTGATAAGAAAAAGAATTCATTTGTGATCATTAATTCAGTCATCACGAATGATCATAGATCAATCAAAGTAGATCATAGATCAATCAAAGTAGATCATAGATAAATCATAGATCATCACAGTCATCAAGTCATCTGTCATTCCGTGAGAACAATACAATGAAATTTCAATTTAAAATATAAAATTTAAAATTTCATCATAAATGATGATGATCCATCTATTTTTACAAATAAAATATCCTTTTTTATATCAACGTTCCAATTATAAGCTCTAACGAATGATCATTGTTTCAATGTACCTATAAGCTCTAACGAATATTCATTAAAATATCAGTTGTTTATAAATGATAATTATTTACAGTAGATACGTATCATCGTCTGGATGATATAAGAACTAAGGAATGATCATTCGAATTCAATGACCATAAAAATTCATGCTATCATTCCATAAAAACAGTTTCAATTGATCAGTTCTGTTTAAATGCATGATCATTGCAGTAGACATAGTGGTCAACTCACCGGTAGAGCACCCATTCCTGTCGATCAGCCTCCTGATAGATCTTATAATACATGCTGATCATAATGATGGCCGGTATCCAAAATGATACCGACGATGAGATCACTGCGAACGGCTTGTTGACCGTTAGAACACAGAGGTCAGGGTTCTCCTTACGGAATTCAATGTGATCCGCGGTGGTGTACCACTCGAGGAATATCGGTAGGAACGACACTAGGATGGGAGCGAACCACACTGCAGCCAACATGCCGCTCAGCGTCCGCTTTGTCATGATGCGAGGGTAGTCCAGCGGCCTCACGATGGCGAAGTAACGGTCCACTGATATGCAGCACAGGTGTAGGATGGACACAGTGCAGAAGTACATGTCCAGCGAGTTCCAGGCGTCGCACATCACGTGACCGAATATCCACTTGTCGGTGATGGCCACGCTGGCGTTGAAGCCCATGGCGAACAGCGCCACAAGCATGTCTGCCAGGGCAAGCGAGACCACGAAGTAGTTTGTGATGACCCGTAACTTTCTGTGCCTGGTCACACTGACGATCACGAGGAGATTGCCGAAGATGGCCCCAAGGATGATGAGGCCCATCACAGCCGACTTCATTATGGTCGAGAAAAGGAGCAACCCCCACGGGGGTTTGTCGGGGGCAGCCTCGACTACCCCCTCATTCTGGTGGTAGTACCGTAGGGGGCTCACCGGACTCTCGAGATCGTCGGCGGACAGTTCGTCGTAGGCCGCCTGCGTCGAAGAATGGTTCAGGTACGAGGACATTACGTCGCCGGTAAATGTCACCGCGCTGGCGTTTTCAATTAGCGGCACTAATACTTCTTGAAGGAGATACCCGGAGGTTGTAGATGTGCCGGCCTGCATCTAGTTTGAATGCCAGGTTAGTTCCGGGTCCATAGAGAGCGTTGGTTTTGTGAATTGTAGCCTTTGAAGAAAACACTTTTGCTTCACGTTAAAGGCTCTGCTAGGAGGCCATTCAGCGCCTTTCGTGGATGAGCACAAAAATTTGCATGCCGCTCTGACATGTCTTTTACAGTGATGGCAATCCATCATATGAAATTTGGGATTTCTATCGAGTGGTTGTCACTTAACAGGGCAATGGTCTTGCTGCCTTCGCTCTTGGCAACTGGAGCAAAACACAAACCACGTTGGCCGACTCAGCTCTGGAAGATTAGTAAAATTTGCTGTCAAAAATCGAGCTAGAGTAATCACGAAACGAGACATTAGATCGGTCGGATTTGACACCGCAACACAGTTTGAAAAGGTTTTTGCACAATTGTTGTGGCATATTCCGATCGGCAAATTTCTGCATTCAGTTCGTTTTTTTTAAAT
>JASGXE010014903.1:0-11676 GCA_030068105.1 Sinentomon sp. SZTP_YWyxl
CGTGAAGTGGAGTGAAGTGAGGTGAAGTGAAGTGAAAACTTGGTTGCTTTTTGTCGTTGTTTATGACTTAGTCATTGAGTTCAGGCTTGGGTTTTGACAATTTTGAAGCTCTTCCGCTGCAGGTATAAATTCCCGAATCAAGAAAGATTCTCCGTCACGCGATTGCACCGCGGTTCAATGCATTTCGCTTGAGGGGAAAATTCCTTTGATTGTCAATTATCCGTTTTTGGTGCACCCAGTACGTGTCATTGAGTTCTATCGGACGAGCTGTCATGTCATTTGTGGTCGGTACATTCTTTTTTGAGATCGTATTTGACGACAAAGCAGGTGGCGAAGACTTTTGCGGCTACTGCCGACTCTTTGCTCTGCCGTATCCCAATGACGAAAAGTTGAGAGTTTGATAAAAAAAAAGTTGATAAAACATTGGCCGCCAACTTTTCATCAACTTTTTGATGAGACTTTGATGAGACTTCGATAAGAATTTGATAAACCTTAGATGAGACATTGATGAGACTCTGATGAGACCCAATGGTGAAAAGTTCATGAGAGTTTGATGAGAAAAAGTTGATGAGATTTTTCCCACCACCTTTCATCGAACTTTCCGATGAGACTTTGATGAGACATTGATGCGACTTTGATGAGGAAATGAAAAAAGAAAATCTCGAGCATGAATTCTTGCAGAGATTTCAACTTTAAACACAATCATCATCATCATCATCAACCGCCATCTGAGCTGACAGACATACGGCCGGTGGCTCGGCGAGGAGGGCCACTCTGGCTGAAAGCCATTACCTCAACCATTTTACCTCAACCTGTCGGCCATTGTCCGACTCTTAGGAGGTCCGATCCAGGCATCCACCAACGATTGAGGCGTGGCACCGGTCCGTCCGGTGCCACGACCAAAAATCAAACTCGAAACAAATCATAAAAAAAAAAAAAAAAAAAAAATAGTCCGACTCTTAACACAATAACATTAACATAACACTCACAACTTGTGACACACTCTCTGCCACCAAGTGCAGAAAACTTTGCTTATGTCTATCTTGTCTTATCTAACTATCTATATGTATCTAATTTGTTTTTTTTTTTTTTAACATGCAGTCATGCACAAAAGGTTAAACGTTCAGGAAAAGTCAAAACTGCATCCGAGCCTGAAATGGACAAAAGAAAATAAAACCTGGAACGACAAAAATAAAACAAAATTAAACCTGAAATGAAGAATAAATTAAGACCTGAAACGAAAAGAAGATGAGATCTAAAAAAGCAGAATGGTTAACCTTCGAGTATATAGAACAGTCAAAGTTTCATAATGCATGAAAATCGATACGAAAAGCATGAGGCAAATGAAGTGAACGTAAAAGTAAACGATCAATGAATCAGCTTGAATGACAGCTTGAATGAATCAGCTTGAAAAAAATAGATCAATGAATCAGCTTGAATGACAAAATGTGAGCAACAAACAATGCCTTAACATGAATACAGGTTCTTTTGAAACCAGGCCTTGGATGATGCTTTACCGGAATGGTATAATTCACTCATTAAGTCCCGAGGCAGGGAATTCCAGTCACGGATAGTGCGAGGAGTAAAAGAATAATGGAATACATCCTTGTTACAGCTTATTTGCTGGATTTTCATTCTATGGTCCCATCGAGAAGTATAATTTGGAGGCTGTATAGAAGATCTCAAGTCAGTTAGGAGAGAACATGAACTAGAATAGATGTGAGAGAGCAAGGCAAGCCTCGAGCATTTGCGTCTTCCAGCAAGAGAACACCATCCTAGGTCTTTAATCATAGCGGAGGGGCTATCAAATCTTGCAAATCGATTAGTTACAAATCTCGCCGCTTTCCTCTGGATGGCTTCTACGGCTTCAACTTCGCACAGCTTAAAAGGGTCCCAAACAGCCGAAGAATACTCGAGAAGTGGTCTAACAAGGGAAAAATATGCGGCGGATTTGGTGTCGCTCGTTCCATGCTTTAGAGTCCTCCTCACTAGGTACAGCATACGATTAGCCTTGCTAATAACTGAGGAAACATGCTTACCCCCGCTCAAGTTTCTTGAAAAGGTCAAGCCGAGATATTTGTATTCGTTCACGGAATTTAAGACACCAGAACTCAGAGTGTACTGGAACTGAACATGAGACAACTTTGATGTGACTGGAAGGAGGGCACACTTGTCAAAATTTAGCTGCATCTGGTTTGTTTTACACCAAGATTCGATTTGCCTGAGATCCGACTGCAATAGTTCTCTGTCTCCAGCCTCACGGACGATTTTGTAAATTAGACAATCATCGGCAAATAAACGCACACTACAGGACAGTTTCGAAGCAAGGTCGTTGATGTAGACAATGTGTGTTAATCCAAGTTATTCGTTCGAAAGAACACTCATGAACAACATTAACAAATACAGGCATATTACACATACTACAGGTTAGACCAGAACATACGAGCTGAAAAACGTAGACGATATTTAACGTTTCGCAGTTCAGTTTTGAAAAAAAAACATTGAGTGTTAAGGAGTAAAATGCAAGAAAAATAAATTAGGGTCGGAAAAGTTGAAAAGCAGCCTACGGTTGTGGTGGCAAAGAATGTTTACAATTTTACTGTTGAAAGCTATAGACCCGTTTTTCACTCTTGGCCATGCGCTCCCACAGCCGTAAACTATTAAAAAACGTTCTCATAGTGCTCCCTCTTGGAGCTCTGTGGGAACGCTCTTCAGGTCAAGATCGTGTGATGCCAACAAAATTGCACTGAGTTTTCAGTGCATCAGTGCATGAAGTGCCCATCTTGAAGGACAAAGTGCCCTCCTTGGTGGATGAAGTGCCCTGCCATTTTTGTTGGTGCCTTTTTTGATAAACCGCTCCTGCCCTTTTTCTGGTACATTTTGAACACTGTTTATTTCCTTATCGCTTATCTGTGTATATCCGACGTGTGCGTCAGATATAGAAGAGATCCATTCCCAGTATCAACCGACACGACCCATTCAAACACATCCTTTGTTTTCAACAATTTGGCTTGGAAAACACCTCTCATTCGCTCAAGGGTCATCACGACTAATCTTCAACCGTATTCCCAGGCCTTGGCAACACTTTATCATCCGCCCATATGGTTATCACTATGAAAAGCCTTATATTTCTCACCAACCGTCTCTGCATTCCAGTTCACCAATACTGGACACGTTTTCATATCACAAACCTATAGACCTATCCCTACGCACACATAACGGACAGTGTCCGTTATTCTGAACACCGAGCCGTCGGGACACAGCAGCAATTCTGTCTGCGTCGAATCTTGACTGCTGCATCAACAACCGTTATGTTTGGATGAACGACTGCCCACGAGTTTGTCATCCAAAGTTCTCAATTTCCCTTCGCAGTTTTTGCGCTGCATATAGACTCGGCCAATTGCAAATATACTTACATGTACCTCATGCTTTGCTACCCGACTATTTAGGGGTCTAGGGTAACCATCAGGGCTCCTAAACATGCCCAACACATGCGGGATAACCCTACATATTCGTCTGACCCGGAAAAATTGACCAAAACCACCGAAATCGGCCTGTAAAGGCTTGCGCCCAGTGCCTAGTGTCCGGTGCTCTCCAACTTGCATTGGAGGAACCGGGCATCGGGGACACCACGTTAAAAAAAACGCACCATCAGCCGTACCCCTTGGGTGGTGAGGAAACCGGCTGCTCCTATCCTTTACCTATTCCCTGTACACCCTGTATACGTTTTACCCCTTTGTTGTTTATGCACCCTGTACCTCTTATCTGACATCACACCTCCCTCAAAAAAGTGTGAAAATCACGCACATACCCAATACAATATACATGACCAAGAAAATTTGACCTAATTCCGCCTGGAAGCCGTCCAAAAGGGTTTGTCACAGTGCATCAATACCTATCTCTACCAGGTTATACTTTTAGTTGACGAAATTGCCAGGAACATGAACAGGGGACAAAGCACACATGCTATTTTTCTTGATTTTCAAAAGGCCTTCGATTTGGTGCCGCATGGTAAAATCTTAAATAAAATGAAATTAATGGGGTTTCCCTCTTTTGCTTAAGAGCTCACTGTAAGCTTTTTGACTCATCGAACCCAAATGGTTTCGGTCCTTACATCTATCTCTGATGAAACTCCCGTCACTTCTGGTGTTCCTCAAGGTAGTGTTCTCGGCCCACTTCTTTTTTTTTGACGACATTGCTGCCAACTTAAAATCTAGTATACGGCTATTTGCGGACGATGTCGTAATGTACAGAGTCGTGACTTCCCCCGAGGACAGCTCATATCTTCAGTCTTACCTCAACCAGGTTTATCTCCAGACACGACTCGTCGGAGACAATGTGCAATGTGTTGTTGTTTACCCCGAAACATAGCAAGCAATCCAAACTGAAGTGTTCATTACGGTGAACTCTCTCTGTGACTGCATTTGGACGACAATGTTCTGAACAAATTGTGGTTCATTGAACGGTTGTACGAAAAAGAAGCTCTCTTTACACTTTGAAATCCACGACTTTTCAGCAGCAAATCACGAGAAACAGTGAAATATTACTACTCCATACCCCCAGCTATGAATTCCGAAGCAACTGCGCATTTTTGTGTGCTTTCACTTTATTTGCAGACTCCTTTTTTAATGCTTAAAACAAATGATTTACTCACGACACACACACACATTGTAGCATTGTCTCCCTCTCCGGTATGATTGTCCCACGAAACAATCATTCAGTCATATCTGCATGCTTGACAGGCTTCAGCGGAGTGCCTTAGGATTCATTTGAGCTGATTACAGACGGACTTCGTCAGTCTCCGAAATGATTTCGCGCATAGGTCTAGAGACTCTTTCTCAAAGACGTTCGAGCAGACGCCTAAAGTTTCTACAGTCAATAAGGGCGCCATTTGCACCTCGCTTCCGCCTAGTTTCTCAAAAAGAATAATGGACAATGGCCATTGAATACCCCATCTTGAAATTTAATAAGCACTATTTAACAGTTTTTCCCCGTGTGGTCCGCAAGTGGAATGCCTACCCTCCTCGGCCCCCATCTTTGCACGCTTACCATGGTGTTACCACGTGGAGCTGTAATCTCGTTTAATTTGGTTGCAGCCCAGACCTCTACCCCTCGTATTCTTGCATAATTTGCTCTTGGCCCTGGTTCATTTTATTGTTAGACGTCCTTCTCTTTCACGAATTGTTTGACGTTCAACTTCATTGTTGAGAAAAAAAATACAAAAAACAAATAAAACAAATAAATAAACAATCGTTGATTTCTCACATGTGAAAGCGAAAACCCTGCTTCGATTGGCCTCGTAAACTGCCGAATTGCTTGGTGGAAGTTAAAAAGACATTTTTCTTGGCCGTGGACAGCGGATAGGAACGCTGAGTTCAGCCTTGGGTATCATGAAATATACCAAGTACCTAAGGTATTCTTCAGGCCTATGGGCTGAACCAAAATCTCGGACGGGCTCCATCTTCCCATATCCCACAACGGGAACGCAGAACAATAACGCATCCCAACGCACGCAGTCCAAGAAACCACAAACACAGATTTCTTCTCGAAGAATCAGACAATCGCAAAGCTCCCTCGCAAACAAAAAAGGACCCCGAATCGCCCCCGCACAAAGCAAAAAGCAAAACGTTACCAATAGAGGGCTCACCTCCTATTCAGATTCAGATGAGATTAATAAGCTGTGTCAACGAATGAACGTGACAGGCGAAAAGACCAACTTTAGATGCTGTTTCAGAGCCTGTTGCAGATCAGACCCGGCATTTGCAAATTTTCTCCACGGCGATCACATCAGCCGTTAATTTCGATGCAAATGACTTGCAGCCGAGAATGCCAGATTCCGCTGTAAAACATGCTTTGTTTTCTTGCACGAAGTTATACGTATAGGTATCTCCCGATAGGAGTTGCATCGAAAACTTTTTCCCATCTTGTTGGAAGAGGAAACCTTTCCTGAATTCGAATCGAACCTGAACCTGGCCAGAGCCAGGAAGAGAGAGGAGCAGAGGAAAGAAGCAGAAAGATCGCCGATTAAGATAGGCAGAGTTAAGTTTGCATTCGGTCCAAAACCCGGATCATTTCCCGAAGTCTTCTGCCAAGGCAATTCTCAGGGATGCGTTGCACGCGCGCGCCTTCTACAGGTTGTCTATAGTGTAGACGGATTGGCTACAAATGCAACTCTTTCTATCTCAGAGCAAAATTTTGATTCGCAAGGTGAAACTGAAAGGGCGTTTTCTCGCTTCTAGTCGTACCGCAGGCGTCCATCACACAAATCCAACAAAACTCTCTTCAATGGCATGACACTATTAATATGGTTGAAAAAGTCCTAGAAACGGGAAACACTCAGGAACAGCATAGGGTTGAACAGCAGATTCTTTCCTTAAAAGCCCTTCTAAATCCAATAACCTCCCAAAAAGGAAAGAAAAAAGCCCGAAGCGAAATATTGAAAACCTTTCGTAAAGTTCCAAAGAGAAACTCCAGAAGAATTTTTGTTGATTTGTACCTACGAGTACCAGCCGAAGTTGGAATCAGCGTGTCGGTCTTAGCACTCAGCGGAGAGAAAAACAAAACTCCAGAACAATAAGTTACAGGAGTAAGGAGACAACAGGGCCTCTGGCGTTTTTGCTCGCAGAAACAAAAAATCTAAACTCTATTTTGGCTATAGAATGACAGCTGTGAGCTTCTGAGTTAGGCACCGTATAAAACTGGGCTATCATCACATTTTGCGATACCCTGTGCACACTTTGACGTATTGCAGCGACAAATGCAACTGGAAAGTCGGCGGCGCATTTGGTGCGTCGCAAAACTGTTCTTGTCACAGAGCCAAAACAAGCAACGAAAGCTTCGGCAGAGCTGGGCATGGCACACTTTTCCAATCCTGCTGATAAACTTTATCTCCACTGTCATCACTGACAAATTTTTGTGCTAAAGACAAATAGAAAAAATGTGGAGGGTTTTCAGGAGAATGTGTTTTTTTCGACCGCAAAGCCGTTAGAAGAGAGTATATGAGTCTGTTTTAAGAATGAGGAGTCGTCTTATCAATCAACTGCATGTCGATGTCATCAGGGTAATTGTCTTCTTTTTCCGAATTGTGATTTTGTTCCGATATTCCTCCGTAGGAGTGCCTTGTTGAAATTAATTATAAAATATAGAATAGAAAATACAAATTTCCGGCGAAAACACGATACTATAGGGCAATATAATGAAAGTTTGAAATTGATGAATGTCTGTTGATCAATGATTATGCGAAACCGTAAAACTCTCACTTGTCACGATTTTCACCGGTCGAATGGCTGAAAGAAGTGAGGCAGAGAAGTAGCATCTCAGAAGTGATAACTGTAACAACTTTAAAAAGTTTTCATTTTAGGGACCTCATGATCCCCCGCGTGTAAATTCCTACAGCACATATGCTTAGACTCTACAAACACGAGTGGCTTTTTTACCATCGAGGTCTTGATTGCAAGAGTGGCTAATCGATATCTTAATTGACGAGCGAAGCGAGTCTACAACAGACAGCAAACCATAATTTGTGTGCAACGATAACTCAAAAAATTGATAACCGATCGTGCCCAATTTTTGTGGAGGCGAAGATATCAATGTGGTGCGTTGCTGTATAGTTTTTGGTCAAAATCGGGGGAAAAATGCCAAAATGGCACAACAAAAAAAATTGCTCTTCACCCTGCCCCACCTCAACAAAACCTGCAAGCGCAACAACGAACAGACACTGCAGGCCGCGAAAACTCCGAACCTCACAAACCGCGCCCCCATGCCAGCGCCATGGACAATTACATCCCAACGCAGACAATGGAGGAGACAAGGCCAAGAGGCAAGCACAGGATGGCAACAGAGCAGAGAAGCCAAGCTGAGAAAGAAACAAACAGGACAACATGTTGCGTTTTGTTTCAGTCAATGAATGCAGGAATCAATGATTCATTAGTCAACAACACCACACAAAAAAGAAAGAAGCCAGCACATCTCGTGCACGGCGCTCCTTTCTGTTGCTGCTTGTGTTTTTGCTTTATCTGTTGTTCATCCAGGAGCAGATTCAGGACGTCAATTTGCACCAGCAATGTCTCCCTATCTTTTAAAATGTGCATGAAGGCACCTGCTGTCGCGAGTGGATGCTGTGCAGTGTGGCGGAATGGGAAAAAAGTATTCCTTTTGGGGAAATTTGCACCTTTTGTGGAAGGTCTGGGGAAATCGATAGTTTGGGGAAATTTCGAGTTTTGTCCACGAACAACAGCGCAAATGGATTTTGCAGAAATGCGAAACATGGGGATTTTTGTTTCGGCTATTTTTCTGTTTTTCTGCCTTCGCTTTCATTCCATATTCTTGTGTCGTGTCGCATTTTGACACGACTTTTAAGCAGCCGATGCTCGAATATTGAATTGGCACGTGACAGGTAAGAATGGATTAAGTTCGGTTTGGAAAGGACAGGATGGTATGAAAACGAGGCCCGCATTCCGCGAAGACACCGAACTCCTCCACCTGCACCCCATGCACAATTTTCACCACAAACCTCATAATAGACGGCCAAGAGAAGAGGCTCAGAAGGAACAGGACAACAGGTTGCATTATTTTTTTTGCCAAACAAAACAACCAGTGAAACATCAGCCACAACGCATCAGCACTCACATCAGCACATTCCATCAGCACTCCGGGATTTTCATGAGTCCAAAATGTGTTCTGCTGGATCGCGGCGTTTGAAGGGGGTGTGCGCCACGGAAGACATGCGAGTGAATGGCGGACCACGGTGTGATGACCACAGAAAGTTAAATTTCTCCTGAACCAAGCGACGATTTTTGATTTTTGATTTTCTCCTGTTTCCTAGTTTAAGTACCCGTTTTAAACAGCAAACAAAGGACCTTTTCAAAATTTAGGTACCTATCCGGCGGATGTTTGCATGATTTAAACACTGGTTTTAACACGAGGCTTCTATGAATTCACAGCGAGATGGAACGTACTCACATAGCATTTTAATAGTTTCTTTCCCCGTACAGTGAGAGAGTGGAATTCCCTGCCTTCATACTCTTCCTTCCATGAGGCTCCAGATTCACCGCGTTCTACTGCAAGTGATTAATTATATAGGCAGCAGGTCATCTGCAAGAACCGACTGGGCGTTTCCTTTTTTTTTTTTGGTAACATTTGCATAGTTTTTGTTTTTAACCCATGTGACATTGTTTTGCTTTCATTTCATGTTCGTCGTTTTAATTGTACCTATGCGATTGTTTGACGTTCAGCCTAGAGCTGAGATTACGATAATAAATAAATAAAATAAAATAAATAGCTGTTTGCGTACAAGCAATTTGCAAAGATAAAGAATACTTTCTTCAAAGGGCGAGTCTCAAATCGCAGCAGTGTCATCGAGCATTTCTTGATGCCTAATGTAAATCAGTGAAAAGGGCATGTCGTACCTTATACGTATACCTGATGTCTTGAGGCTTTTTAAGAGGACTTTTTGGAAGTGTAACACTTCTGAAATACAATAATGATGGAGAAAATTTATAATTATTCTGAATTGAAATACAGACAAATCGTTTGCAAGAGACTCAAAAGGATTACAGACGAATAATTTGAAATCCAACACAAGTTTAATGCGAGACATGATGCACAACAGTCGCAAGTCTAATAAATGATCGCCTAAAGGTCTTTTGCATCAAAGGTAGGCATGTGGCGACAGTTTATTGATATCGGGTTGGAAGAACATTTATAGTCTCTTCATTAATTGACTGTTCGTTGACTGATGGTCTCGAGCAGCTGACGAAAAACGAAAAATAGCGACATTCGCATAGATCAAAAAATCGCAGAATCAAAGTTTTTCCTTATAGAATTGGAAATTTTTTTTCCTTGGAATTGAAATATGCACGGGTTGATAGGAAAGAAGAGGATGCCCAGATATGTTTGCTTAATTTACGGACCTGTGCTACTCTAAATTTGTCTGAAAATAAGCGCAAATCTGCAAAACAGATAAATCATTCGTGTAAAGATATGCGTGCGTGCTGCACGGAAATGATGCATGCAAGATATACAAGAAGACCTACGAGTGAGCATGCTAGCATGGTATGAGGTGCATCTTTTCTTCCCAATTAGCACGCTCTTGCTGCCGAATTTCTGTAAAGATTTTGCTGCCGATAGATGCGGGCTAAATACATACAAAACTCTCTTTTTGCCAAAGAGCACTCATTGCTTAACAGTTGGGTTGGGTATAGAGATGGGTAATCCTTGCAGCAGTGAAACAAGAATCGACACGGAATATCCAATTATTAGGCATTATCCTTTGCATTATCTTGCACGGGTGCATAAGAAATCGAAGGCAGTTCAGGGTGTTTCATGTGAGAGGTGATTATTGGGCTTCCCCGCAGCTGTCAGTTTTCAATTTTTTTTGCCACAGCTTTGCAATGCATTCAAAGATACCTGGTTGCTTATTTGCGTTGTTCCCCTGCCTATCACCGGCTGTGCTTGCACCAGGTCCACATTAGTGCCAATAAGCATATGCCTGGGCCCAAATTAAAGATTGCTCACTCCAAAATCATTCCTGACCACGGCTTTAAACGAACCTGGCATCGCAACTATCGCTCAAATCATTTTTACTCGTTCATTGATGAACCTGCCAGAAGAAACTTTTTCGCTGAGTTGAACAACCCGGTTTTTTCTTCTGTGGTGCCCAAAGTCGCCGCTGGCGGTGATTCTGCGGTTTCGACAGCAAGGCAGAAGTCCATTGATCGGTCATCACCAATTTCCTTGGTTGCGATTCCCACCACTTCAAATGGCAAGTCAGAATGCACCAACAATGGTGATGGAACCTTTTTTCCCTCCTCTCATATGATCAGCAAAGTTCCTGAACCTTCAGAAAGCACACTTTCGTTTGCAAATGCAACATTCAGCAGTGTTGGGGCAGTTACTGGACAACTGGATCTTAGGTCATCCAGACCAGTAACAATAAGCATTTCTTCTTTTCTTTTCCTTCTCTACCTCTTGTCCCGGATTCCTTGCCTGATGCAGCCTCAAAACTCTTACCCTCTGGGAGTGATGCCTTCAGAAGGAAAAAACTAAAAACTGTCCCAGGTTCCTTCATTGAAATCAATTGTGCTATTTTAAACTGTCGATCTGTTGTTAGTTTATGTAAGCGAACTGAATTATTCACCCTCATTTCTGTTCATAAAATCAATGTCCTTGTGTTAAGTGAGACCTGGTTGAGGCCCGACGTGAACGACTCCGAAATCCTGCCGAGGTATTTTCGGACCTTTAGATGTGACAGATTTGGTCCCCGACGAGGTGGAGGTGTTTTGATTGCCATTCACGAGGATATCTTTTGCAGTAGTGCTGACACTTATTTGGACGCTAACAGCACTTTGGAGATTGTGTGGTGTACGCTATCGCTCCGGCCAAACTTTGAGATCTTTTTAGCCGCAGTCTATTTGCCACCAAACTTGACAGGAGATGACCGGACTCTAAATGATCTCTACGATTCCATCAGTGCGCACATTTCCCTAGGCCACAAAATCCTTGTGTGCGGTGACGTTAATTCTCCAAATTTTTTCGCTTCAAACCTCGCTGATATTTCTTTTAATGAGCACTTTCAAACTTTACCATTTACCAACAACGACAAGTGCATGGAAGGAATATGCAACACCTTCAATCTGGATCAAATTGTGACGAAACCCACACGCATCACACCATTCT